>JANVCF010091105.1:0-12442 GCA_025388745.1 Hydrozoanthus gracilis
ATGAGATTTGATTGTTATGGAGATACCTACACTCGTCAATGTAGAGACCAGAAGTGAAGTTAAATGTACCTCAATTAAAAGATCAATATCTTCACTATTTTAATTATAGTTAGTACTTTGGTGAAGCAAGCAAACTCAGTTCTACAAAGACTCTGATTTTATCACATCCTGAAGTACAACGAATTTAAACACGCTCAATTAAATCCTAAGATACGTAAAAATGTTGTCAGCTAGATTGTGATATCCATCAAAGATCAATATAATGTAGATTTAAGTTAATCAAAAGAGGAATCAGCTACTTGATTTCATATGCTAATTTAGATGATTTAGACTATAAACACGGTTTTAATTCTCCTCGTTTTCGTTCTATCATTGCGACCAATGTGTACCTTACAGTTTAAAAATGTCAATTAGAACCTAACCATGCCGAAACCGTAGTAATTGTGAAAGGTATCCCACATTTGCACTTACAGATATAAGAGTTGTGTAAGGTTGTTTAACGCTCCGTTGGGTATTGTTGAGATCTGATTGTTACTGAGACTCCTACAGTCGTCAATGTAGGGAAAAGAAGTGTGATTGGATGTACCTCAATTGATGGATCATTACCTTAACTGATATTAATTATAGTTAGTGCTTTGATAAAGAAAGAGAACTCAGTTCTACAAAGTTCGAATTTTATCATTTCCTGAAATAAAACAAAGTTAAAACACGCTCAATTAAGTCGTTTAAAAAAACGTAGAGTTGTTTTCAGCTAGATTACACTGCACGAAAAGTTGGATTTACTCATGTTTGCCAATGTGGTAAATTTATAGCAAAATTCAAATTTGCACACATTTGCACCTTAGCAAAGGTAGTAAATGCCACATTTGTTCATCACATGAGCAATTGTGTGCAAATTCGATTTTTGCTATAAATTTACCACATTAGCAAACATGAATAAATTCAACTTTTCGTGCAGTGTTATAAATCCGATCAAAGCACATTATCATGTAGAGTTTAGTTAATCAAAAGAGGAGTCAGCTAATTGTTTTCATACTCTAGTTTAGATGATTTAGACTACAGACACGATTTTATTTTCCTCATTTTTTTTTTTATTATTGCGACCAATAAATGCCCTACAGTTTGAAAATGTCGATTAGTACCTAACCATGCAGAAACCGTAGTAACTTTGTTAGGTTATTCAAATCCAACATATACACTTACAGGTTTAGGAGCTGTTTAAGGTTGTTAAACGCTCCCTTGGGTATTGTTGAGATCTGATTGTTATGGAGACTCCTAAACTCGTCAATGTAGAGACCAGAAGGGTAGTTAGATATACTTAATAAAAGGATCAACACCTTAACTGATATTAATTATAATTAGTGCTTTGATGAGATCTCAGTTCTACAAAGATTTTATTATAATCTGAATTAAAATGAATTTAAAACACGCTCGATTTAGTTGTTTAAAGAATACGTAAAGTTGTTGTCAGCTAGATTGTAATACCGTTCAAAGCACAATATCATGTGAGTTGTGTTAATCAAAAGAGGAGTCACCTACTTGATTTCATATGCTAATTTAGATGATTTAGAGTAGAAACACGATTTTATTTTTCTCATTTTCGTTCTAGAATTGCGACCAATATGCTACCTTACATTCTAATAATCTCGATTAGAACCTTACCATGCAGAAACCATTGTAATTTTGATAGGTAAATCAAACATTTACACTTACAGCTTACGTAGCCTTGTAAGGTTGTTAAAGGCTCCATCGGGTATTGTTGAGATTTGATTGTAACTGAGATCCCTACGCTCGTAGAAGTAGAGACCAGAAGTTTAGTCAGATTTACTTCAATTAAATATCAATACCTTAACTAATGATAATTTGAGTTAGTGCTTTGATGAAGAAAGAGAACTCAGTTCTACAAAGACTCAGATTTTTTCATGATATCCTGAAGTAAAAAAAGTTTATAACACGCTCAATTAAGTCGTTAAAAGATACGTAAAGTTGTTGTCAGCTAGATTGTATTACCGATAAAAGCAAAATGTCATTGTAGAGTTTAGTTAATCAAAAGAGGAGTCAGCTACTTGTTTTCATATATAAGCTAGTTTAGATGATTTAGATGTACAACACGATTTATTTTCCTCATTTTTGTTCTGTCATTGTGACTAATATGTTACCTACAGTTTAAAAATGTCGATAAGAACCTAACCATGCAGAAACCATAGTAATTTTGATAGGTAAATTCAACATTTACACTTACAGGACTGAGAGCTGTTTAAGGTTGCTAAAGGTTCCGTTGGGTATTGTCGAGATTTGATTGTTGTTGAGATCCCTACACTCGTCATTGAAGAAACCAAAAGGTTAGTTTGATGTACCTTATTTGAAAGGAACAATACCTTCACTTATATTGATTATAGTTCGTGGTTTGATGAAAACTACAAAGATTTTATCATATCCTGAAGTAAAACAAGTTTAAAACACGCTCAATCAAGACGTTAAAAGATACGTAAAATTGTTGTCAGCTAGACTGTAATACCGATAAAAGCACAATATCATTGTAGAGTTTAGTTAACCCTATTCAGACTGGGGGGGGGGCGTTTGACGCCACCCTTGCATTAAAATCCGTCTCATTTCTAGGCAGTTAAAGATATCTCACCAATATTTCGTGACTTTTCCCAAAATTTATCTGGTAACATGACAGTATAGTTTTCAAGTGGGTACGCCATACCTTGTTGACATGAAAACCACATTTTAACGACTAGGTTTTGGTCAAAGTTCGCATTTCTTTGTTCTGTTTGTTTATTATCATTTACCGATCGAAAACATTACATTTAAGCATGAATACTGGCTTTCCTCCAATAACAATAGGTTTTAATCGATTAAAAGGAGATGATGAGGTGATGATGTAATCATTATTGTGCAACAGCTAAAATTGGTGTTTTATGCCGTAAAATTTATGACTTTATTTTTATGTAAATGTTTTTGACTCAAATATGTATAGAAGTGCATATTTTGGCAAATCAATGTTTTTTAAACCGTCTGAATTATTTTATAACCATTTTACAAATAGTTAGATTGAATGTAGTAGATGCCAGGCCATCCCCCCATCCCCACCCCACATTATGACGTCATTATGATGTCATCACGTGTCGCCATAAGTCAATATTATTGATTTGAACCTAACCATGCAGAAACCGAGGTAATTTTGATAGGTAAATCCAACATTTAAACTTACAGCCGTTTGAGCTGTGTAAGGTTGTTAAAGGCTCCGTTGGGTATTGATGAGATTTGATTGTTACTGAGACGCCTATACTCGTCAATGTAGAGACCAGATATGTAGTTAAATGTACCTCAATTAAAAGATCAGTACCTTCTCTGATAATAATTATAGTTAGTGCTTTGATGAAGAAAGATAACTCAGTTCTACAGAGACTCGGTTTTTATCATTTTCTCAGAAAGAAAACGAATTTAAAACTTGCTCAATTAGGTCGTTTAAAGATGCATAAGATTTTTGTCAGTTAGATTGTAATATCGATCAAAGCACAATATCATGTAGAGTTTAGTTAATCAAAAGAGGCGTTAACTACTTCTTTTCATATCCTGATTTAGATAATTTAGATATACAACACGGTTTTATTCTCCTCGTTTTCGTTCTATCATTGCGATCAATACGTACTTTACAGTTTCTAAATGTCGATTAGAACCTAGCCATGCAGAAACCATAGATATTTTAATGAGTAAATCCAACATTTACACTTACAGCAATATGAGCTGTGTAAGGCTGTTAAAGGCTCCTTCGGATATTGTTGAGATTTGATTGTTTTTGAGATCCCTACACTCGTCAATGTAGAGACCAGTAATGTAGTTAAATGTGTCCCACATACTCAGTGCCTTACATATTACTTAAAACTACACATTAACTACCTTTCTGTTCAATGGAAATAATTTCAACAAAAACTATAATGATACTCCACAATAAAATTGGCGAAAAACATATGAAATCAAGCTAGCTCTCTCAGAAATACATAAATCAGCTGCCATATCTCGGTTGTAGTATCAAAGTACATGCATGCAGAGTGTAGTAAAAAAGTCAACTCATCGTTTTTATCTGATGTTTCAGATAGTCAATTATTTTCGGTGAGATTTGGTTTTTACTGAGAACCCTTCACTCGTCAACTACCGAATGGCAGAACGGTAGTTATATATACCTCAAATTAACAGTACCTTTTGTCTTAGTTACATAACAGATATATATAATTACTGTGATGGTAAATGGATAATATTTTCAGCACAGATTTAGCAATATTCCGAATAGAAACTAGTTTAAAATGCCTTTAATCAAGCTAGCTAGTTTAGAAACACATAAAGTGCTAGAAGCTCGCTTCTAATATCAATATTTAAATAAACCATTTCCTTATTTTTGTTTAATCCTTGCAATGTGTTACTTCTAATAATAAAATTGTCGATTAGAACCTAGCAATGGAGAAACCATAGATATTTTAATGAGTAAAACCAACATTTACACTTACAGCCAACTGAGATGTGTAAGGTTGTTAAAGGCACCGTTGGTTATTGTTGAGATTTGATTGTTATCAAGATATCTACACTCGTCAATGTAGAGACCAGAAGTGTAGTTAGATGTACCTCAATTAAAAGATCAATACCTTCACCGATATTAATTATAGTTAATGCTTTGATGAAGAAAGAGAACTCAGATCTAAAAAGACTCGGGTTTTACCATATCCTGAAATACAACAAGTTTAAAACATGCTCAGTTAAATCCTTTAAAGATACGTAAAAATATTGTCAGCTAAATTGTAATATCGATCGAAGCACAATATCATGTAGAGTTTAGTTAATCAAAAGACGAGTCAGCTACATGTTTTCAAATGCTAATTTAGATGATTTAAACTGCAAACACGTTTTGAGTTTTCTCATTTTTGTTTTATCATTGCAACCAATATGTTACCTTACAGTTTAACAATGTCGATTAGAACCTAACCATGCAGAAACCGTAGTAATTTTGATAGATAAATTCAACATTTACACTTACAGCCGTCTGAGCTGTGTAAGGTTGTTAAAGGCTCCGTTGGGTATTGATGAGATTTGATTGTTATGGAGATACCTACACTCGTCAATGTAGAGACCAGAAGTGAAGTTAAATGTACCTCAATTATAAGATCAACATCTTCACTTTTTTAATTATAGTTAGTGCTTTGGTGAAGCAAGCGAACTCAGTTCTACAAAGACTCTGATTTTATCACATCCTGAAATACAACAAGTTTAAAACACGCTCAATTAAATCCTAAGATACGTAAAAATGTTGTCAGCTAGATTGTGATATCCATCAAAGCACAATATCATGTAGATTTAAGTTAATCAAAAGAGGAATCAGCTACTTGATTTTATATGCTAATTTAGATGATTTAAACTGCAAACACGTTTTGAGTTTTCTCATTTTTGTTCTATCGTTGCGACCAATATGTACCTTACAACTTAACAATGTCGATTAGAACCTAACCATGCAGAAACCGTAGCAATTTTGAAAAGTAAATCGAACTTTTACACTTACAGATTTTTGAGCTGTTTAAGGTTGTTAAAGGCTCTGTTGGGTATTGTTGAGATTTGATTGTTACTGAGATACCTACACTCGTCAATGTAGAGACCAGAAGTGTAGTTAGATGTACCTCAATTAAAGGATAAATATGTTCACTGATATTAATTATAGTTTGTGCTTTGATGAAGAAAGAGAACTCAGTTCTACAAAGACTCGGATTTTATCACATCCTGAAGTAAAACGAGTTTAAAATACGCTCAATTAGGTCGTTTAGAGAGACGTAAAATTGTTGTCAGCGAGATTGTAATATCGATCAAAGCACATTAATATGGGGAGTTTAGTTAATCAAAAGATGAGTCAGCTACTTGATTTAGATGATTTACACTACAAACACAATTTTAGTCTTTTCTTCTTGTTCTATCATTGCGAGCAATATGTTAATTTATAGTTTAACAATGTCGATTAGAACCTAACCACGTAGAAACCGTAGTAATTTTGATAGGTAAATCCAACATTTACACTTACAGATCTAAGAGCTGTTTAAGGTTGTTGAACGCTCCGTTGGGTATTGTTGAGATTTGATTGTTACTGAGAACCCTACAATCGTCAATGTAAAGACCAGAAGTGTAGTTAGATGTACCTCAATTAAAGGAAGCGCTTCCTTTCTGGCCTAAACTTTAATTAAAACGCCGACTGCGAACTTCCGGCGGATTCACGTCATTAGAATGACGTAAACACGTTCCTTTTGTAAAAATAACTTGCTGTTATAAAGAGATATATGCATATGGTAGAAAATTATTTGAACATCTAATACGAGTTAGTACAGGCTTGACAAAGTTTGTAACACCGAAACCGGTCGCCATTAAAAGTACAAATTTTTTAACTCGAGTTGCCGCAGCACAAAGTCCTTTTGTTTATTTTACATTAATTATAGTTAGTGCTTAGATGAAGAAAGAGAACTCAGTTCGAAAAAGACTCGGATTTTATCATTTTTTGAAATAAAACGAATTTAAAACACGCTCAATTAAATATAGTGTAAAGATACGTGAAAATGTTGTCAGTTAGATTGTAATACCGATCAAAGCGCAATATCATGTAGAGTTTAGTTAATCAAAAGAGGAATCAGCTACTTCTTTTCATATATAAGCTAGTTTAGATGATTTAGATATACAACACGATTTTATTTTCCTCATTTTCGTTCTGTCATTGTGACTAGTATGTTACCTGCAGTTTAAAAATGTCGATAAGAACCTTATTAAACCATGCAGAAACCATAGTAATTTTGATAGGTAAATTCAACATTTACACTTACAGGACTAAGAGCTGTTTAAGGTTGCTAAAGGTTCCGTTGGGTATTGTCGAGATTTTATTTTTGTTTAGATACCTACACTCGTCAATGAAGAAACCAAAAGGTTAGTTAGATTTACCTTATTTTAAAGGAACAATACCTTCACTTATATTGATTATAGTTCGTGGTTTGATGAAGAAAGAGAACTCAGTTCTAAAAAAAAAATTTATCATATCCTGAAGTAAAACAAGTTTAAAACACGCTCAAGTATGTCGTTAAAAGATACGTAAAATTGTTGTCAGCTAGACTGTAATACCGATAAAAGCACAATATCATTGTAGAGTTTAGTTAATCAAAAGAGGAGTCAGCTACTTGTTTTCATATATAAGCTAGTTTAGATGATTTAGATATACAACTCGATTTTATTTTCCTCGTAATCGTTCTGTCATTGTGACCAATATGTTACCTTACAGTTTAACAATGTCGATTAAAACCTAACCATGCAGAAACTGTAGTAATTTTGATAGATAAATTCAACATTTACACTTACAGCCGTCTGAGCTGTGTAAGGTTGTTAAAGGCTCCGTTGGGTATGGATGAGATTTGATTGTTACTGAGACGCCTACACTTGTCAATGTAGAGACCAGATATGTAGTTAAATGTACCTCAATTAAAAGATCAGTATCTTCTCTGATATTAATTATAGTTAGTGCTTAGATGAAGAAAGAGATCTCAGTTCGAAAAAGACTCGGATTTTATCATTTTTTGAAATAAAACGAATTTAAAACACGCTCAATTAAATAGTGTAAAGATACGTGAAAATGTTGTCAGTTAGATTGTAATATCGATCAAAGCGCAATAACATGTAGAGTTTAGTTAATCAAAAGAGGAGTCAGCTAATTGTTTTCATATGCTAATTTAGATGATTTAGACATAGAAACACGATTTAAGTTTCCTCATTTTTGTGTTTTCGCTGCAACCAATACGTTACCTTACAGTTTAACTATGCCGATTAGAACCTAACCATACAGAAACCGTAGTAATTTTGATAGGTAAATGCAACATTTACACTTACAGGTCTAAGAGCTGTGTAAGGTTGTTAAAGGCTCCGTTTGGTATTGTTGAGATTTGATTGTTACTGAGATACCTACACTCGTCAATGTAGAGACCAGAAGTGTAGTCAGATGTACCTCAATTAAAGGATCAATATCTTCTTTGATATTAGTTATAGTTCGTACTTTGATGAAGAAAGAGAACCGAGTTCTACAAAGACTCTGATTTTATCATATCCTGAAATAAAACGAATTTAAAACACGCTCAATTAAATCGCTTAAAGATACGTAAAATTGTTGTCAGCTAAATTGTAATATCGATTAAAGCACAATATTATGTACGGTTTAGTTAATCAAAAGAGGAGTTAGCTACTTGTTTTCATATGCTAATTCAGATGGTTTAGACATACAAACACGATTTTAGTTTCCTCATTTTCGTTTTTTCTTTCAGACCAAAATGTTTCCTTACAGTTTAACAATTTCGATTAGAACCTAACCTCGCAGAAACTGTAGTAATTTTGATTGGTAAATCCAACATTTATACTTACAGGTGTACGAGCTTTTTAAGGTTGTTAAAGGCTCCGTTGGGTATTGTTGAGATCTGATTGTTAGTGAGATACCTAATCTCGTCAATGTAGAGAGGTCAGAAGTGTAATTAGATGTACCTCAATTAAAGGATCAACATCTTTACAGATACTAATTATAGTTAGTGCTTTGATGAACAAAGAGAACTCAGTTCTACTAAGACTTGGATTTTATCTTATCCTTAAATGAAACGAATTTAAAACACGCTCAATATACGTAAAAATGTATACAGTAAGATTGTAATACCGATCAAAGCACAATATCATGTAGAGTTTAGTTAATCAAAAGAGGAGTCAGCTAATTGTTTTCATATGCTAATTTAGATAATTTAGATACACAATGTTCACGCTTTTATTCTCCTCAATTTCGTTCTATCATTGCGACCAATTTGTTACCTTTCAGTTTAACAATTCGATTAGAACCTAACTATGTTGAGAATCCGTAGTAATTTTGATAGGTAAATTCAACATTTACACCTACAGCTTTCTAACCATGCAGAGACCATAGATATTTTAATGAGTAAACCCAATATTTACACTTACAGCCGTATGAGCAGTTGAAGGTTGTCAAAAGCTCCGTTGGGTATTGTTGAGATTTGGTTGTTACTCAGACTCCTACGCTCGTCAATGTATAGGCCAGACCAGAAGGATAATTAGATACTTCAATCAGCAAATGCTCTGTATCACTAACTATATAGTTTGTACTTTGATAAAGAAAATAAATTTTAACAAAGACTGGTTAATACCCCAAAGTAAAACTGTGAATTCAAAACATGCTCATGAAGTTCTTTAGCTTTCGATTCCGTTGTTATATGATATAATACAAAAAGAAAAAGGTTTTCTTATATGCATCTTAGCATGATAGTGCTAGATGACGTAAAGGTATTTACGAGGGGAGTAAACCCCAGGGTAGGGTACTCCCTATATTTGGGTAGTAGTTATGATCGTCATATATATTCTAGAGGTTAAAACTGTCCGTTCGATTTTTTTAGTGGTTGTTAAAAGAAAACCTGTTTTAAACCAACTTAGGGTTGAAAAACGCGAAGCTGTTGGATTGTTTTTGCGTAGAAGCAGTGACAAGAATTATGTCACAATCGCAAATCGCTGGATGCTGGTTTACATTATACAGTTATACAAAGTTAAGTAAAAAGAAAAAGTCAACTCCTGGTTTTTCTTTGATGTTTTAAGAAAATCAGTTTTTTTCGTTTGATCGTTACGAGGTATTGTTTTACTCTAACAATGCCTGGATCTAACGAGAAATTGTTTTTGTTGATGATTTAGTGACCTGAAATCCCGGCAACATATACAATTGGCACCCTCTAAGCAATGGAGTTTGTCAAAGGATCCGTTGTTGAGATTTAATTGAACCGTGTACATTAATCGAGGGATGGAGGGTATTTGAAAGAAAAGATTTTTAAATTAATTTGGTATCCCCAGTTAGCATATGGGAAAAAAAAGTCTTTACTCCAAAAATGAAATGAAAGCTCTCTCACCACCTCCCAAATGCCATAGTACTATTTCAGGTCTCAGAAAATTGCATAACTCTTATAGTAATAACTGAAAATGGTAAATATTACAATGCTTGTTTTCAAAACAAAATAAAACAGTTTCCAATGGACTATTGCATAGAAAACTTATTGTGAACTTTAGTAAAAACAGGACCAACTTAATCAGTTTTAAAGTAGACACATGTTTGGACAGAAACATCTGCTTTCTTTGTATTACTTTCAACTTTAATTTTTAATTTGCAGTTGTAATTATATTAATTACACTGTCTATATCTTTTCAATTTGTATATCCACTGTGCCACTGCATTATTAAATACTGATGAAAGCGAAGATTCGGCAAAAATAAGCTTGTACTAAAGCTGATGTTTTCTGTCTAAAGTTTCAAAAACACCTAAGATGAAGAAAATCAAGGCAGAACAAAGAAACACAGTTTCCCCTCTTTGCTTCCTTGAATAAACAATCAGTCTAGGTCTCAACTAAAATTTGTCATCAACCCAAACCTCAAGCAACGTCTTTACTAAAAAAAAAATGAGCCTTCAGATGGTAATGAATACAAGTCATTACTCTATTTTGATCAGGCGGTTCCGAAACTATGTGTGATTTGTGTTTCTTTTTCGCTACCTCGTTGATATACTTACACACGCGTCACCCCCGAGTGAAGACGAGGGATACTGGTCAGGCTTCTTCTAGAGCAAATCACCAAAATCATCTTCCGAGGGACAGGTCCCCGACAATCATACTTTTTAGCTGGAATAACGCTTATCATCAGAATGGTAGCCACAATTAACACGCTGATCTTGAGCATGTTCAAAACTGCAAGTGGATAAGAAGCAATTGAATCTTCACAGAAGCAAGTTGCAAACTATAGAAATATAAAAATATATATTGTGTTTGACCACGAACATAAAAAGTATAAAGCTAAGGAACTCTGCCCGATACAGAATACATTTTCTCCCAACGTCGTCAATATTTCGTGGTTTTATCGTCTCGAAATCGCAATTTTATAATAGTCAAAGTATTTAAAAAATTTATTCTTAACAAACCCTGTTTCCGGCCGAGGGTTGTTATCAAAAATGTGAATAATGATAATGTGAATGAAAAGAACAAAGTTTGTTTTCCAAACATTTTTCCGTATTTGAGTGATAACATTTGTTCTTTGTTAACAGCTTTTTATCGAATTTTTCTTCTTCTTGAATAAATTAGTGTCACGCAAGGCAATTCGTTGAAAGTTTCAGACTTGATAAGACCTGAATTTATATAACACCGCTTTACTTTTAATATGCTAGACTTATATATACCTACAAATTCACTGGCACTGCGTAAATTAAAGGTTTCTAAATACGTGCGTCTTTCTTAAGAAACAGGACAGATGGACATGTCATGGATGATTTCAAAAGTCGTGAACAGCGTTAACTTAATCATAACTATTCTCGACTTGCACGTGACGTCATAGCGGCCATGTTGGTGCCTTTGAACAAAAGACATCTGGTTATTTCTTTAGTTTAGAGCACCAACATGGCTGCTTCATCTTTTGTCTTTGGCGTCTCTAGGGAGTACTTGCAAATTTCCTTAGCAAATACTTAATTTAAAAGTTTAAGTTTAGCAGAATGTGGCCTTGTACTTTTGTAGTTTTTTTTTTATTCACCTTTGAAAGAAAATCGGAGAAAACTCCTGGAGCTTTTGTATGAAAAATTACAACTTCGATTGCAAATTGACGGTAAACGAAATTTCAAAATATGTTTTTCTTTAGACCACCTGGAACAGTTGTGTTTAAAGAACATTCACTTGTAAGCTTAGTGAGGTTACTGAAACTTCATTATTTCTAACTTGTCAAATTTTGAATTGATGAATTTTAGTGGCAGGAAAGTGCTCCATATGTTCCTTTTGTTGAAATACTCGACTTGTGCCGCAAAAAAGTTGAAAAGAAAGAGCAACTGTTTTCATCTTTTGAACTATATATTGAATGATGAATAATTTCTTTTTGTAAGACAATAGTCTTCGTAACACAACTTTTCAGTTGCATTGCATGTGTCGCGACTAGAACAATTGAAGCGTGATCTATATTAATTTATGTACTATGCACTATTTTCATTCAAACACACTGGATAGAGTTTCTAACACGGGAAGTACAAAGTCCAAGTGAGAGTAAAAGCTTGAAAGCATTCTTTTTTACATTTTTTGTGTCAAAAACTTCATCAGTTAGCGTACTTTAATAACTCCGAACCAACCAAAATAGGCATCACAACATTATAACTACCTTTTAACTCGTACAGTAGTGAGAAGCACGATATGCAACTAAGTTGTCCTGAAAATAGCGACAAAACTTTACCGCAATATTACGAGTAATAATTGGTTAAGCAATCGCGTTCTGCAAAAAATTTTCATAAATTTAGTAATTTTCAGTTTATAGAGTGGAACGAGTTCAAATTTGAAAACAATAGCGAAAAAGGTGCTTAGCACATTTAATACAG
>JANVCF010091438.1:0-12429 GCA_025388745.1 Hydrozoanthus gracilis
GTCCCCCGCAGCCCTATCCCTAACATCCTACCATATATCCCCAACTAGTTCGTCCAGCTCTAAATATGAACACACCACTAAGCAACGATCGTTTCAGGGGCCTTTACTTAAAAGCATATGTAATACAACGGGAGAAGATTACGAGGACGAATTCTGTGTGAGTTACTGACAAATCTCAAGAGATCTCAACTGAACGGAAACACGCACTTCAGGTCGTAACAACAATAACAACCATTTTTATTTTTACCTTTGACATTTACATTACAATGAAAATTTGTAGAATCATTTAACATACAGGAGGTACCAGTCCTAACGAATAACTAAGGAGCTAAAATTGAGTTAGGGCCAGGTTACAGGTATACATTTAATCATAGAAGAGGCAGAGGTACATTTTTTACTGGATTAGGAAACAGTTAATTCAATATAATACACACACAAAAAATTTTTAAACTAAAGCTAAATAAGAAGAATAATAGCGGAGGAAACAATGAATAGTAGTGTAAACTAGGTGAAACTATGATATTTATAACTTTAGCGTCAGTACCATATTGTTATTTTAATTTGTAATTTTAATGAAGGAACTTAGAGTCAAAAACGAATTCCTGAAAGAATAAACTACTTGTATTCCGTCAGGAATCTATTCTTACTTGAGATTTAAATTGTTTGAAATTAGGGATCTGATTGTTAAGGTTGTACTCATTGAGAGCTTTCCATATTTTTGGACCTGGGAATTTAATGCTGGGTGAATCATTACATTTTATCTACATTTTTAAAAAGTTTTCATTTTTTTCTAATTTTATTAATGAATAAAGTCACCTATGGTTTATGAAAAATAAAGACGATTGGTTGATAAATTTGAATTTTTTAATTTGACGAATACGTTTTTTTAAACTAGTTCTTGTTCTCTTTTTCACCGTAGGTGTTAAATGGGAACATTAACCGAAAGTTCACAGAATCAAATACGCTCAACCCACCGTTTGTTGCTCGTTACGTGCGGTTCCATCCTAAGGCATACAATGGCAAAATGTGTCTTCGTGTTGAGTTGTTTGGCTGTACTTCAGGTGTGTGCAATTTTGAAGACAATAGATTGCAATAAACTAACACTAACATTTTACGATAATCTTGTAATCACGTAAAACATTGAACAAAAATTATTTAGCTTTGTGGTTCTAGTTTTCTCTTAGTTCGCTGTAAAGTTTTGATCTTCCGTTTAAATCATTTTCAGACTGTTAACTTTTTTTCGATAAAATATATAAGATAAACTGAGCTCTCAACTAGCTTACCGCTGACCCATATGTTTTAAGGTGTCACCTGTTTTTAGTGCTACTTAAGTTAACTCAGAAAGTGAAGCGGCTGTTGAGGCGGACTCAGCCATTATAGATTATACACGTGATAACGCATTCATTTTAGAGAGGTCAACTTAGCTAACTAAGGTTATGGGGTGAAATCCAAATAGAAAACAAAAGTAGACTGCTCCAAGTTGGAACTGAAGCATCAACAAAAAAACGGCCACTATTCAAGCCGAGATGACTAGAAGTGCAGAGTAATATCGAACCGACAACACACAAGCAATCCCAAACCCTAATACTAGAGAATATATAGAAGCTATATCTTCTCACCAAAGAAGTTCTTTTTAGGTTTCAAAATCCCCGAAGCTCCAAAATGTGACACGTCTTTGGGACTCGAGTGCCAAGGTCTGAAGCAATGCCGGCTGCCTCATAACGCAATGATAGCTTCATCTGAAGCAGGGAACTACTACGCGAGAAATGGACGTCTTAACTCAATAGCCGGTTACAGTGGTTATGGAGGCTGGAAGGCCTCGGCACAAAACGAGCATCAATGGTTACAAATTAACCTTAACAAGTGGACAAAGTTCACCAGGTTGGCTGAGGTTCTTAATTTTTTTTTGACAAATTGTTGAGATTTAAAAGAGCTAGCATTAAATTGAATCTTTTTACTCGACAGGATTTCAACACAGGATCTGTACAATCAAGACCGCAGTGTCCAAAAGTACACAGTGTCTTCTAGTAACGACGGCGTGTTTTTTCTGCCTTACAAGAAAGACGGGAAAGAAGTTGTAAGTAATCGTATGAAAATGTCCATGACGTTATTGTTGAAAAGATGAGGCTCTTAAGAGAATTACTGATTAAGAACTATATATATGAAGTTACTCTTTGATGTTACGTAGGAGAATTACTAATTAAGAATTACAGAAATGAAGATACTCTTTGATGTTACGTTACGTTACACGGACCTTCAAAAAGTTTGGATTTTAGACATAGCGCCTTTTTAAAACGTAGCAGAATTTAGGTATTACAGTATTTGGCATAAATGAAACCAAGGGATCTTGGATTGTTTGATGCTTAGTTAAAGGTTTCCTCTGCAGAATCTGGTTAAATTTGCTTGCAAAATCATCGATATCAAGTTATCCTATTAATCAATAACAATAAAGAAACATTGATTGAATTAAAATGGTGAATTGCTTTTACAACAAAATTTTTTTAACAGAAAACGTACGTTTTCCTAGAAAAGTTTTAGTCCAACTAAAACACTACAGCAATGCTCCATTATATTAAACGTTGATATGGTCCTATTTTTTCAACGAATCAAAGTTTCACAATTGCAGCTATTTTGTAAACTATTTTGGAAATGTGACAATGATAGCACAACTAATAAAACTAAAAATGACAAAATGTTATTCTCTCTTAGGAATTTGAAGGGAACACTGGAGCACGACATACTACTGTAACTCACGTTTTTGACCCAGCAATCATTGCACGCTCCTTGAGAGTACACCCCAAAAAGTGGAAGAGCGAAATTGCAATGAGGATGGAACTTTATGGATGTCATTCTGGTACGCAATTCTTTATTGGCAGATGGAAGTCTTCCGTTGATTATGAACACTGTAGGAACCCTGATCCATGATTCGCACACCTAAGGGCTCTATGTTATGTTTCTTGCGTCAACAACTATGGAAAGCAATGAAAACCTTTGTATTAGAGCGGGATAAAAAAGATCCGAGGGTTCTTATTTTAACGAAATCTAAATTTCTTGCTTAAACCTGTGCTCCTTAAAAAGATTTATATCCCCCCAAAAACTTTCCTTTACTAATATGAAACGTTTTTCTTTATTTTCTTCCAAGGATTTAATCCTCCAAATCCAGGCTGCACGTTGCCCCTGGGCCTTGAAGATAATAAGATTCCAGATGCAGCATTTACTGCCAAGTCGATAAAAGACAACACATATAAACCCGAATACGCACGTCTTAATTACCAGCCTAAAAGTGGTACCAAAGGGGGATGGTGTGCTCGTCACAATAATCTAAACGAGTATTTAACCATTGATTTGGGAAAAGTTACCAAGGTGACAAGGATTGCTACACAAGGACTGTATGAGTCGAACTGGTTTGTCAGCACATACACGGTTTCATACGGGTTTCACGCTGAAGGGTACTTCACCCCCTACGAAAATGATAAGGTAACAGCACAAATACAGTAAATGTCATACCTTTGTAACAGGTCATAGAAGCTTGGCATCTCTAAGGCTTAGAGCGCTTAGTAGAGTCCCCGAGGAGGAGGACATCAGGGACAATCATTATCTAGTAGCTACTTTACCTAACGTGCTCTTTCCCTTTCTCAGTACTGATACATCTCCAGTCTTGTCTCTCCTCGCTGTTTATTATGTTGCAAATAGGTTACCTGGATGATAATACTGGAAACACTGGTCAATTCTACGGTCTTTGTATCTCTGAGACCCCTACAGTAGCTCCACTTTATCAAATTTTATAAAACGAACGAACCGTGACCGTACAAAGTCTTTGTTTCAGGTGTTAGTGGGAATGATTTTACTGGCTAGTTGTTGATTTGCGTTTCGGAGAACAAAGCAAAACGCAATCAAAAGCATACAACATTGGTTTCCTAACCAGCCTGTAGGTGTTAACCAAGTTATAAATGTGTTCTATTGTTATCCCCACAGGTGTTGCAAGGAAATAAAAACCATAACTCCTTTGCTCCCAATGTTTTTGATCCACCAATCATTGCACGCTTCATCAGACTTCATCCGAAGGCTTACAGTTCGAATATGTGCTTCAGGGTTGAACTGTTTGGTTGTGATAAAGGTAGGTGGCACAAGACTTTGTAAGTTACAAAGGATATACTTTTTGAATTTCAATTATCTTTAAAGTTCTTCAAAATGAAAAAAACAAAAGAACCATGCATGGGCTCGATAGTTTTTTAAGCTCAATGCTCAATCTCGAGCAGAGAGTTTATTCTAAAAAGCTAAAGCTCGAATTTTTCTACCCCTAGTCAAATTTTACAAGACGTCCAGCAGTTCTCTTCCTTGGTGTATCCGTTTTACTAATTAGTTTTAACGTTATTGATAAATTTTCAAAAGTTCTTCAACTAATAAAATACTTTTACGAAGGAATTGTTTCGGAGTTTTTGTCGTTTTATTGGGTAAATTATTTTCTGATGTAGTCCCCATGATGCTCAAAATTTACTATATTCCAAACACTTAAATTTTGTGCTCATTCATTATTAGTTTTTAATAAAATTGTTTGTCTTCTGTGTCTACCAGTCCTGCAATTGCTTCTAAGACAGTTTCACATAACTGTGATGTCCCGTCTATTCCAGGTGGCTCGCGCACTGAACAAAAAAGTTTGAATAAACAACAATAAAATTCAACTTCATTTCCTCATCAACGTTTTAGTTTATTTAAAACTAAGTTCGATCAGCACTTATTTTGCTCCGATGGTGGGTTAACGTTCGTAGCTTCAGCACTTTGAAACAATTCCAACGGGTATAAATAAATCCGTCAACTTTGGATTGATTTTGAACTATTGTACCAACTCGTCGACGCACTGAAGCGCTTTTTGTAAAGACTAACCGAAAGCGTAAATTAATAGGCTTTAAAGCTCCCGCTGCACCCAAGTGTGAAATGGCTTTAGGAGTGGAAAACAAGAAAATCCCAGATTCTGCAATGAGTGCTTCCTCTCAGCGCAACGGAAACTACCCAGCAAACAGAGGACGCCTCAACTTAGGAGATTACCAGGTTTCCTACGCTACCTGGTGGTCTGCAACTGAGAACACGCACCAATGGCTGCAGATTAACCTTGGTAAATGGGCACAGATTACAAAGTAAGCATCTTTACTTGAGTGATAAAGTAAATTTTGTTTATCAAAACATGACAATGCCATTTTGCCACTTAACAGTTACACTAAGACCTTAATAGGAATTACATTAAAAGTTAGAAATTATGCTAGTGAGAAGTACATAACTAGGTAACGTTATCAACTAGTCGTTTTGAGTTGGCCAAGAAAAGGGGGCCGCGACTCTGTAAAAGGCTAAAAAAAAGGTTTAATTTGATTTTATTATCTTCAACTCTGCTAGGCTTTAATAGAAGCGCTATATCTGAGTTCTAAGAATTTATCTCTTTTTATATGTGTAGTTGTAATAAGTGCAAAAATAAAGTTGTTGTTGTTATACCCAATCAGGGTTTCTACCCAAGGCCAGTGGAATGCAAACTATTATGTTAAAGAATACACGCTGTCCTTCAGTAAGGATCAAGTGTTCTACGAGACATATAAAAAGAAAGATGGAAAATCGGTAAGTTCTAGAGTTAATGAGGTCTAATTAGTAGAGAGCAATATTTTGTTTCTGTAAAATAAGTCTTTGTCGTTTTTTGTCAATTTGGACTTTGTATTGCTTAGATTAACGTATCAACTTTGCACGACAGCCAAGTACAACTGTAAATTTTACTTGTTGTTCTTTCCCTTTTCTGAAATAGTTTGTGGTGTCAAACTTGCAGATAGCTGGTGGAACTCGCTTTGGTTATGCAGACAAAGCCAAGATAGATGGCTCAAACGCTTTTGAAAATAATTAAAATCAAATTAGTTGAGATATGTTTCATTTTGCTTAATTGTAATATAGCTTTTTTCGTGAAGGAAATTCTAGGCGTTTAACGGGTTGTTGACAAAGTATAGACTACAAATTCAGAAATTATACCAAACTACGTCACCCTATTGTCCTTTGAATGGCTCAAGGTTTATCCTTATCCAAACTTCACATTAACAAAATGTTGTCAAACAATTGCTTTAATTCCGGCCTTCTGTCACGGAATAGTCCAAATTCCAAGCACAGACTAAAACATACTTGCGTAAAAACAACTGTGTTTTATTTAAGAAAACCAAGTAAAATTTTCACCAAAAAGTTATTCAAATGAAGCAGTGTTTACATACTTTGTTTACGACTGAGCTAACAATGTCCAATGAGCCAATTAACACAGTAGCATGTAAAGCGTTACTAATAACAAATAACTCTCCATTTTTACTCAGATTCTGATCGGTAACAAAGACCATATGGGTATAGTGACGAACCGGCTGGACCCACCAATCATAACAAAGATCGTTCGATTCAACCCTCAAAAATGGCATAGTTACATTTCACTGCGTGTTGAGTTGTATGGTTGCTATGAAGGTAAAATCAAAAGAGTTAACAAAAACTCATAAGATTAACTAATAATTTGTGGGTATCAAAACAAACGATTGCCTGAAAACCAACCTAGATGGTACCAAATCCATAAGGCTGGTTCACTATCCACCTTTGCTTCCTCTCTGTACCCTAATCAAGGGATGTCAGTCGCCCCAAAGATTGGTAACACTTGATATGTGACAAATTATGCAAACTTTGTTTTTTGTATTAATGATCTGACTTAACTAAAATCAATATTCAAGGTAACGAGGTCTCTACAGATGGATTCAATCTGGTGCGGAAAGACAGAGTGGATAAAACCATGGAAGAGTCTGTGTACTGGTTTATTTGGAATAACCAAAAATAGCAACCTCATTAATGCAGACTATCTTCACAGTCCAAATTACGAAGTGTCCGGCTCTAGTACTAGTCTTCCATTGGAATAAAGTTAATTGTGCCAGCTACTTTTTACCATTAACCAAATGCCGATGATTTGAAAATTTTATAACACTGAGCTCGAAGTCATGGCACATGAGTGTATTAAGTTTGACCAACCCAAAGAGCGCTTCTACAAATTATTGATACAAACTTTGTTGAATAAAAAAACATTTTCAAGTGGCTTCTACAGGCTGCTCCAACTTGGAAAAATGTACATTCTTATGTTTGTGAGTTGTTTGAAAAATAGATAGATGCCGAAAAAAGGCCATTGTTGTATGAATTAGTATTTTTATCTTTTTCGAATTTTGTTCTCTGTTGTCATTGTTAATAAAACCATTTGATTTTCAATCCTATTGTGAAATTTTTATGCAACATGTGTTTGTTAAGCTTGAAAGATGTAGTGTCCAGGGCTCAGGTTTGTAATGCCCCAGTGAGTTGTACTGAATCTTTAAAGTGTTGTTACACGATGTTGCGTTAAAAGTTGACTGTCGTGCCACAAGGTATCGGAACCAACTTTTCGCGCATTGTTTTGCTTGGCAACACGTGGCGAGTTTTTCAAATAGGTTTTAAAAACTTTAAACACAAAATGATGAATTTTAAGAAAGTTGAATCGTGTAACAAATTACACCAACTTTTAACGCAGCACCATTGCGCTAAAAATTGGATTGTGTACACCGTCTTTAACCCTTTCAGCAATATTGACACAGCAAATGCAGTGAATTCTCCAAGCGTGGCCCCCCACTTTTCTTGTTATAAGTTTGGGAGAATTTCGTTTTTAATCTTTTAAGCCTTCCTCTGTTCGATCAGTTTCCATTTTCTCGTGACAAAATGATGGGGAGAATTTAGGTGTTTATAAAGTGGCTGGGAACGAAAAAATAAGAGGAAATTAATCAGCATCATTTGCTTAATTTTGCTATCATACCACCTGTCTACAGGATTCGAGGTGCCTAAACCGATGTGTGAAGAAGAGTTGGGCATGCAGGATAAGACTATCTCTGATAGTGCGATAACCGCCTCCTCTTACCAAGACAAGTCCTTCGAACCTCAATATGCAAGGCTGTTCAGTAAATCAGAAAACGGCCACAGGGGAGGTTGGTGCGCAGCTAACAATAACATGGGACACTTCATAAAGGTAAAAATATGGTTTATAATAAGCAAGGATATAACTACAATAAAAATGAATGATAACAAATACAAGAAAAAAACTAAGCGAAATCCTTTCTCGAGCCTCAGTGGGTCAATGAGCCGCCACGCTAGGATTACGAGTCGAACACGCTACACGCTCGAGCACTGGGCCGCCACAAATGAAAAGACGATTAAAAATAAGAGTATTTCTTATGTGAAGATAAACAATGGAAAGAGCAACAGGTCGCTCCGTGTAAATATGAAATATTTCAACTTTGAGCGAATTTAAAAGAAAAGTCCGAGGCAAGGACTTAACAAACCTAGTAGATGCGAGCTGTAAGGGTTGTACTCTCTGTTCAACATGACATGTTTTAAATTTCAATTCTACTTAACTCAGTTTTTATCCATTTTACCCATTTATTCTATTTTATCTTTTTCTAATTTTTTTACCCGAGTTTCTACACTTTATAAACATAGATTTTCATAAATTTTCATACGGATTTCTTATATTTGTTACTACCATAATTATATACATTTCTTTTTTTAAATATGTATTTACTAGTTGTGTAACTTAGTCTGTGTCCCCTAATTAGTATGCGTTTTAGCAGGCCACGAGGTTTGACACGTTGATAAAAGTTTCATTCGTTCATCATTTGCACCACAATGGAGTAGCGTTCGTCCGCAGTTAACTTTGGTTCATGAATAAGAATGCTTCTAATGCTCCTGTAATTGGTTTAAAGGTGGACTTCAGCAAAGCCGTCAAGATAACCCGCATAGCAATTCAGGGACTGATAGACGAAAATAAATGGATCGCAAAATACACTTTATCTTATAGTCAAGATGATGGAGTCTACCACGACTATGAAAAGGGAAAGGTAAGGTTCATAGAAACGAAGTTAAAAAAAAAACTTTAGCAAATATAAATATAGTATAAAGACGCAGTAATAATTTATACAACCTCCTCGTCCAACAGCTCAGCTCCAAACTTTACAAAGGTGTTAAATCTAAAATTCGAATTTGATTTACTAATTCAGATTAGATGTGCAACAGCAATCATGTCAAAAGATAAACAATTTCTTGTAGTGGAATTGGAAACTGTTTTTTTTATTTTGTCATTTCCCCTATCTGTCAAACCTTTTTATGTTTTGTGCCTCCGAACGATAGAGTCAGGTAACAAAGCAAGAAGTCTGATTTAAGCTCAAGTTTTCGGAACGTGCTAGTTAGAAACCTTTAAAAAATTGATAATTTGCTATTTGTGCACAGCCTATTATCTCCGGCTATGTAGTAATTTGTTTTAAAAATAGGAATTTTCCTAGAGTAAGATTAACTAGCTTGAAAACCTAGTAAACTTTGTACTATGTATAGTTGCTACTTGATTTACAGACAAAAAAAACAAACTTCAGAAAAAGCTTTTGCTATTGTTGTTTGCGCAGTGTGTGCTCAGCTCAGAAAATGAACATGTCATTTTGCTCTTTTTAAATGTTACATTCAAAGTTGAAAGTTATAGCTTCAATAAAGAGCGATACTCAGTGACTTAGATTTTCAACGTGAAAGATAGTTGTTGATACTATTAAAAATATTACAATTTTTGTTTGCCATTTTTCATTATTTCAATAATAAGGTTATACAAGGAAACATCGACCGAAACACACCCGCTGTGGAAAAATTGGAGCCGCCCATTATTTCCCGATATATTCGACTGAATGTCAAGAGCGCTTACAGCAAGCCTTGTGCACGGCTGGAGTTTTACGGATGTCGAACAGGTGAAAAAATAATGACTTCTTGCTTCTTGAATTTTGCTATGTTTTGACTATGCACCTGGTTGAAAACAACACGAAATTAAAAGTACCTTTTCCAAACCCGGGGTCTCTCAGAACCGCTTCCTTTGGAGAAGTGCTGTTTGTTTGTTTTGACGTTTTAATTGAAAGAGTCACGGGAAAACATGCAGGGGAGACAGAAAGTGGCCACAGGTTATATCCCAAAATGTATTTGAAATGTCCAAAAGAAATTTGGCACAAAAATAGACCTTCATAAAATAATTTAATTGGCATGCTTACTTTGAATTTTTAAATTTCCAAAAACCTTGTGGCCTTAAGACCTTGAGTGTAGATCCTGCACTTGAAAATGCTCGAGAGCTAGCAGCAGTCTAAGGAATTGTGGTGTCGACTTAACTCAGCAGTGCTTCAATTTTCAAAAAAAGAGAGAAAAGTCCAATGTTGTAAAAACAATTAAACACAAAAGTAAGGAATTGTATACTTTCAAAAGTAGATCTCAGTTAGAATTAAGGAGTTACAAACAGTTTAGTCATATTTTGCTAAGCATAATGTCTGAACAAACAATATAGCTTTAAAGTTTCGTTGGGAAACGTTAATTTGCTGTTGAAAAACAGTTTTTCAACTATTTAGCACAAGAATTAGATCAGGCAACCAGTTTTTATCATTATTAAGAAAATTCCCTCAGTTACTTTATTTCAGATGATATCAACTCTAGATTTTTTTTCACCAGTTTTACATACTTTTTAACTTTATAAAGAAATCTCTTCTGTAAATAGTTTGTAACCTAGTAACAAAATAGCTTTTTTACACTTTAGTTCAAAAGGCCGAACTAACTTGCGAATAAGGATCTTTTTCCAATATACTCAAGTCCAATAGACCAGTAAATCAGCACTAGGGTTACAACAACCTAGAGAGCCTATCGTCCATTGGCTGTACTTGAAACTATTGAAGTTATTATATTTCTAACTTAAAGTAATTGATATTTTCCCTCAATATCGCTAGGCTTTGCTAAGCCCGCTCAACCCCCAACATGCAGCGGGGCCCTGGGTATGGACAATAGACTTATCCCGGATTCACAACTCTCGGCCTCATCATTCAGCGGTCACTACAAACCAAACCATGCGCGTTTGTATCGTCATACCCATAATGGTTTTTTGGGAGGATGGGTAGCAGGTGCTAGCAATCAACACCAGTTTCTTCAGGTGAACTTTGGAAAGTGGGCCAAAGTGACGCAGATTGCCACTCAAGGGCGAAGTGATGCCGACCAATATGTGAAGTTGTTTACCTTGGCGTACAGCTACGACGGAGTTTCCTTTAATAAATACAAGCAGAACCAGAAGGAGAAGGTATGGAGTTTCGTTTGATAAATATCAGCAGAACCACAAAGAGATCTTATGAATGACTTTGGTAAATGCCCATTAAACCTATCCACAGGCTTCCCTTTTTTGGCGTTCCTGTGACTGGGGGAGGGGGGGGAGCATTTGAGCTATATCTTATGTTTGACATTACTGAGTAATAACATATACAAGATTTACGACTTTTCAGTCATTTTGTAATTGGCTTGGTGCTAACAACATATACTGTTCTATTGTTTAATTAGGCCTTTACGGGTAACAACAACTATTACGCTGTTGTGTATAACCCAATATCACCCGCCATAATTGCCCGCTTTATCCGGATCAAACCACAACATTGGAATGGCGCAATTAGTATGCGAGTAGAATTTTACGGATGTTCGAAAGGTGGGTTAAGTTCTTGGTCTGCTTTTGTTCTATTTATCGTTTCTTGTGGCCGTATTTTAGCTCGCTTATTGTCCCTGGAAAACAACCACCCGAACTTTATGAACAGACCGACCTGTAGACAGATAAGACAAGAAAGAAATATAACAAGTCAAAGTAAACACTAGTCGGAACAAATGTTAAGATAATAGCCAGTAACACTGACACTGGTCATAGGAAGAGTCTTCCAAAACCAAGATAAATGGTTGAACACCTCAATGTCCCAGACAAGCGCAATTCCATTTGTTTTGATGAAACAGAAGTCTGCGCGCGGATTTCCCAAACAAAGCGCTGGCTAGCGCTGCTAGAGCTTGAACCACTCGCGCAGTCTGGAAAGCCACAGTTTATAACCCAAAAAAAAAGATGTGATTATTTTTATTGGCTAAATTGTTTGGATAGTCAACCTTGACTAGTTTATATTTGTGATTCCTTGGATTAATGTATATCTTTAAATTTTAATTATACTTCTAGGTTTCAAAATTCCTGACATTGGATGCGCGCTTCCATTGGGTGTCCAGGGTAAACTTCCGGATAAGGCCTTCTCTTCATCTTCAATTCAAGATGGCAACTGGAAAGCGTCTAACGCCCGCCTTAATAGGTTACAGGGGTCTTGGTGTGCAAGGAGCAATGATCCTGAACCATGGATTATGGTAGATGAGTTTTGAATTATTAAAGTAAAGTTTTTTACTTTTTGATTAAAAGTGTTGTCATCTGTGAACTCAAAATTGGAATAACCAAAGAAAATTTCCACGTCTAAGTATGCTTTTTAATCATAAATTTTGACCAAGCAGGCTGGGGACTGATAACCTGTGACGTAGCAGCAGTGAACTATGTGGTTTTTGTTT
>JANVCF010091549.1:0-12426 GCA_025388745.1 Hydrozoanthus gracilis
TATCACAATCGACAATTGTGCCAAGGTTCATTAGTTTAGGGTGAAGTATAAGGGAAGTATGGGGGGGGGGGGGGGGGGCAATGCCCCACCCACCCCCAGGTTCTGCAACCCCAAAAAAGCCCGGGTAAGACAGGGTTAAGAAGATCTATTGAACTCATTTAGTCCCAGGCCCCTGAATAGCAGTTAATTACGAAACAGGCGGGAAGGATACGTAATTTCTTTGTTCTATAGTAAATGTGTTTCTTTGATCGAAATTCGCACCTTCGCCCAAATGGCTGCAACGTGCTCTTTTGCGCCGCCCAGTACCCTACCCGCGTTAACGAAATTTCTTCTGTGTCCCTTGTGTTATTGAAAATATTTTCAATAGAAACAAAGCTATGATATAAGATATGAGTGTTGTACAAGTAAAATGCACCACTCGTAGATTCCATGCATGCAAAACTACATCCAGGATACGAGTGACACATTTTTCCATATCCTCGTTAGTGAAGATACCGCTGACGTCACTTTTTTGTTTATCCCACTCATTTTGCAGCTTCGTACTTAGGCTCATTCCAGTCTCGTGAAAGGACCCTGGTTGTGGCTGGTCGTGTGTCACGCGGAATCCACGTGGTAAAAATATGCAGACAACAGGGTGGCGTTGCAAAGAATGCAGAAAATGTTATAGTACAATTATATACAATTATAGTATGTCTATGGGTGGTAGAGCTTCTTGTTCCTAGTCCAAAACTCTGTTCGCAGCAAAAAAGTTCAATTGCGTTCATCAGTTCAACGGCGTTTAGCGTTCTTTTAGGTTGTTGTTTGATTTGCAGTAAATAATATCTACCACTAGTTAACTCCAGTTTGGGGGAAAATTGTTTAATATTTGCATTTTCCAAGCTCACACCAAAACCAATACAAAAGGGCTATTTCCTATGGAACAATCCTAGATTTATTGATACTAAAAGTGTTTGGAAACTAAGGATTGTTAAGAAAAGTATTTTTGAAATCGGTCGTGTTCTCAATTTAAAATTCACATTTGAAGCTCAAGAACTCCCTAACCAAGAAAAATTCTCAAAGAACTATTTTCACTTAAATCAACCCTTCCAGCATACCAAGAAAAACTAGAAATTGAAAGGACGTTTCAATACTTTCTGGGCTCAAGAGAAATCAAAACATGAATGTACAGGATGTTTTAAGTGTCAGAAAAAGTGTGATCCTTGCAAGATTACTTTCTTGAGTACAACAAATCTAGTGGCTTTGCAACTGTACTGGCCGCTTACAAAAGTTTAAAACTAGAAAACTCTCGGATGCAAGCCAGCCGGAGTCACTCCGGAATCATAAATCAGATAAGCCAAGAAACAAAAAAAAAAACTTACTTCCAGGAAACTTCAAGTCGTGCCTGCATGCTGTTGAGCACAAAGGCTTTGATGCTGCTAAGCAAGGTGGTCAACTCTTCGTTGATAAAACCGTAGGCCTGGGCTAGCATAGCATTGGTGGTAGACAAGTAAATTATTTGTCTGTTAACATCGATTCCCGGCCAACTTTTCTCCAATTTTTTGGCGACATGAGACTTAACCTCTTCTGCTTCCCTCTCTGAAATTATATCCCACTTGTTACAAACAAACAAGGCGGTGCGGGGGGAAAACCCTGCCTGTTCCTCTGCAGACATCCTTGTCACACAATCAAGTAGGCTTAGTATCTGTTTAAAAAAATGTTTACTACAAATTTACTAGTGGAAAACCTCAATCAGAAACAGTAAAGGGGAGTGTCGACTTCCACGAATAAAGTTTTGTACGTTCTGTAACTATATTAAAAGTGGACGTTTTGTGTTATTTTCACATCTTTGACTCTACAAATTTCCAGCAACTGAATCTAAATATCCAGATCTAGAAATTAAGTAATATCATTAACTAGTTCATTACATAGAAATAAAACAAAGCAAATGTCGCAGCAGCCTATCACATGCCTCACCCTGTCTTTCTGCACTCCACCAGCGTTGGCACTGTTAATGACGTAGATGAAAGCACTTGCTTTCGGTAAGTATTCCATTACTTGAATGTCCATGAACTCTGATTCACCGATACCAGGACTATCAACGATCACAACTCCGTCCTAAGAAGAAGTGGAGAAGAGAAAATTTATGGTTTTGCCAGGGGTCGATTTCTTTAACACACAATGGGAAACAGGGAATGTGGAGGGTGGGTGGGGGGAAGAAGCTGGAAATTTAGAAAAACAAAGTATTAAAAAAAGTTTTAATACTGCTACTTTTTCATCTTTTTTTAAAAGAAGACGCTTAAAACGAAGAAATTTTTTTTAAAATTTTTTTTAATACTTTAAAAAATACTTATGAGCAGCACAACTAGACCGCTGAGTTGTATTTCTTTCGATTTTTATTCTCCGACGCTTTTCGCCTCTATGTAGGCTTCATCAGGGAGTAACTAAAATACAACTAAATACAGCATTTGTAGCCACGTTCTCGTTTGGGACGTGTTCGTAAGAACTTCCTGTTAAATTAACTTGAAAGCCGGCGTTACTTCACTTCCTGAATATGCTGTACGTAAAAGGCGTAAAAGGAAACGCCAACTACGACATTGGAAAATAATTTTGCTTTTGTTTTGGGGCTACATGGTTAGCGCTAACCACATCACTTAATTATTTTGGCCTCATAATAACGTGATGTCGTCTTGCATGAACGTGATGTCGCCTTGTATGAACGTGATATGGCCTCATATGAACGTGATGTCACTTCGTTTGAACGCAATATCGTATTTTATGAATGTGATGTCACCTCGCATGAAAATAGTTTGAGAAACAGCTTTGAGCTTTTCCATCCAGACATTAAAAAATGTTAAAACGAATTGTTAAAAAAAGCTTTACAATACACTTTTCTCTTTTCCACTCAAGAAGGTTCCAACCGAGATCGGACATTTGTTCAGTTGACAAGTGAACCGTCTTTAACACTATCCTACCACAACGTCTTCGCTGGCGTTTCAATTTTTCGTTACCTTTACCACATCCATGGAAAACAGTTGAATAGTAATGATTGGCAGAAAAATTGACTTTTACTATCTGTTTGATGCTTGAATTATTGAGAATGATCGTATTCTAGAGCACATAGGTTAGTTACGAGTGCTTTTGAAACTTTCTTATAAAAACGTGATGTGAGTTTCCCCATATGAACATGATCTTGACTTATATTGAGGTGTAATTTCCCAAAATGAACGTTAAGTTGCCTTAGTCGCTCTATGTGAATGTGAAGCCAAGAAATTGCTTCACATGTGTTATGTATGTCTGGTTTTAATAGCTTCTATAATTGATCGGTATAATTGTATGGACTGACACAACTTAGAGTGTTTGAAAGTTTGACATCGAGCTGCTTGGTAACCCGGTCTGTACAAATAGCCAAACACAACAACATGAATACTACTGAAATTGCCGAATATGAGTATAAGTTTGCTTCTTATATGTAAATGCAATTTAAGTAAACTATCACAAGGGTAAAGTCTTCAAGCATATGAACGTAAACTTGTCCACCTAAAATCTAAAGTATATTCATTTCACGTTTTAATACAAAACCATTTGTCAAAGTCAGCTTTCTTATGGTTCCAACGCGTTCATGAATTATTTTATCGTTTTCATATGTTGCAAGTTGGACCGGAGGTTTGATAACTGCTTTATAGACGGGTTTATTAGCTATCGAAAAAAACAGTGATAAACAAAAAGTAGCTTACTTGCAAAAGTGGGTGGGGCCAGAACAATTCTACCTTGCTGTACGGGCTTTTTTTGTCACGAAAGGTCTTGAAGTGAACATACTCAGAAAGTTTGTCCAAAGCCCTTTTTTCTAGTCTCTCCATCTCCAGGTTGACTGTCCTAGTGGACAGTCCAGTTTCTGGGTCTTCATCTTTGAAATGAATTACTGCTGAAGATTTTTCAGCGTACTTTAACTCACATATTGTTGATGTTGTACTGAGTACTGAGTAAGGAAGAATCTCTTCACCCAAGATCAAGTTCATCATACTGCTTTTACCGGCGCCTGTTTCACCTATGAAAAAAAAGAGAGCCAAGGGTATATATTCGTTAATGGTTTAGTAAGGTGCAGATTAGCCAGCAAAAGATTCAGTTTTGAGCTCAAAACTTGTCCGCAGCAACAGTTTAAAGTAACAACAAATTACTGTAAGCTGTTGCTGCGAATAAGCTTTGACCTTAAAACTTATAATCTTTGAATCACCGATGAATATTTTGGTTAAATCTAAATACACTTGAGAAGATCTTAAAAAGAAATTACTTTAGACTGTTGCTGCAAATAATTTTTGAGCTCAAAACTAAATCTTTAATTTGTATCACCAAAGAATGATTTGGCTGAATCTAAATACACTATATCTAGACAGGATCTTAAAAAGAAATTACTTTAGACTGTTGTTGCGAATAAGTTTTGAGCTCAAAATTTAATCTTTGAATCACCGATGAATGGTTTCGTTAAATCTAAATACACTTGACAAGATCTTAAAAAGAAAAGGTGAGAGCGCGCGATGTGTGATGTCGAGTTTTCAAGAAGTATTGAGTTAATTGGTGCTAACAATCTTGCGGAACCTTGAGTATAATATCAATACCTTGAAATCTTAGCTTCTCGCGTCAAAAGCGACTCTCGTCGTAAAACCCTTTCATTATTTTGCTTATGGCTGTAAGCAAATAGCTCCAACAAGGAAATGTAAGGACCATATTTATTTTATGCAGTTATTTCAAAAAGATCAGCACTATGTCTAATCACCCATTGTTCTCTTATATGCCTAAAGTAAAAGAATCCTCAACAAGGCTTCGGAGCCAAAGCTGTTTATTCCCCAATACCAACACAGATCGCTTTGAACCATCTTTTGTTTATGGGTTGATTTTTAATATAGCTTAGCAGTAGATTCTTATAGGTATTGTGTCCTTTCCTTTCTTTCTATATTGTTAAATGGATATGTATTTTTATCTGTTTGAAAAAAAGACATTATTATTGTTATTATTAATGTTATTATTACTATTACTATTATCATTATTGTTGTTGATATTATTATTATAATTATTGTTATTATTATTTTTATTATTGTGTTGTTTGATGATATACTGTCACATCAACTGTCGGACAAGTTGTTGACCGACAGCTCGCCGATTTGTGGCTTATCAGGTCTCGGAGTAAAGTGTTGGTAGTCTCTCGGTCAGGCTGTTGGTGATTTTTCGGTCAAGTGTCGCTAGTCTCTTGGTCAAGTGTTGCTAGTTTCTCGATCAAGTGTCGCTAGTCTCTCAATCAAGTGTCGCTAGTCTAGCTCTAGGTAAAGTGTCGCTAGTCTCTCGGTTAAGTGTGGCTAGTTTCTCGGTCAAGTGTCGCTATAGTCCTTTGGTCAAGTATTGCTAGCCTCTCAATCAAGTGTCGCTAGCCTCTTTTTCAAGTGTCGCTAGTCTCTCGATCAAATGTCACTAGTCTCTCGGTCAAGTGTCGCTAGTTTCTCAGTCAAGTGTGGCTAGTTTCTCGGTCAAGTGTCGCTAGTCTCTTAGTCAAGTGTCGCTAGTCTCTTGGTCAAGTGTCGCTAGCCTCTCTATCAAGTGTCGCTAGCCTCTTTTTCAAGTGTCGCTAGCCTCTCGGTCAAGTGTCGCTAGTCTCTTGGTCAAGTGTTGCTAGTTTCTCGGTCAAGTGTCGCTAGTCTCTCGGTCAAGTGTCGCTAGTCTCTTGGTCAAGTGTCGCTAGTCTCTCGGTCAAGTGTCGCTAGTCTCTTGGTCAAGTGTCGCTAGTCTCTCGGTCAAGTGTCGCTAGTCTCTTGGTCAAGTGTCGCTAGTCTCTCGGTCAAGTGTCGCTAGTCTCTTGGTCAAGTGTCGCTAGTCTCTCGGTCAAGTGTCACTCGTTTCTCGGTGAAGTGTCTGTAGTCTCTCGGTCAAGTGTCGCCAGTCTCTCTGTCAAGTGTCGCTTGTTTCTCGGTGAAGTGTCGGTAGTCTCTCGGTCAAGTGTCGCTAGTCTCTCAGTCAAGTGTCGCTAGTCTCTCGATCAAGTGTCGCTAGTCTCTTGGTCAAGTGTCGCTAGTCTCTTGGTCAAGTGTCGCTAGGCTCTTGGTCAAGTGTTGCTAGTCTCTCGGTCAAGTGTCGCTAGTCTTTTGGTCAAATGTCGCTAGTCTCTTGGTCAAGTGTCGCTAGTCTCTTGGTCAAGTGTCGCTAGTCTCTTGGTCAAGTGTCGCTAGTCTCTTGGTCAAGTGTCGCTAGTTTCTCGATCAAGTGTCGCTAGTCTCTTGGTCAAGTGTCGCTAGTCTCTCGGTCAAGTGTCGTTGTCTCTTGGTCAAGTGTCGCTAGTCTCTCGGTCAGGTGTCGCTAGTCTCTTGGTCAAGTGTCGCTAGTCTCTCGGTCAAGTGTTGCTAGTCTCTCGGTCAAGTGTCGCTAGTCTCTTGGTCAAGTGTCGCTAGTCTCTTGGTCAAGTGTCGCTAGTTTCTCGATCAAGTGTCGCTAGTCTCTTGGTCAAGTGTCGCTCGTCTCTCGGTCAAGAGTCGCTTGTCTCTCGATCAAGTGTCGCTAGTTTCTTGGTCAAGTGTCGCTAGTCTCTCGATCAAGTGTTGCTAGTCTCTTGGTCAAGTGTCGCTAGTCTCTCGGTCAAGTGTCGCTAGTCTCTTGGTCAAGTGTCGGTAGTGTCTCGGTCAAGTGTCGCTAGTCTCTTGGTCAAGTGTCGGTAGTGTCTCAGTCAAGTGTCGGTAGTTTCTCGATCAACTGTCGCTAGTTTTTCGGTCATCTCATAAGATATAATTAAGAAAATCTCACGAAGTTTTTGGTATAAAATCGGCAGATAAAGTAAATATTCTGTACCTGCAACGAGAATGACATGCTTGTCCCGTTTAAGTCGATTCTTCTGTTTGACAATTTTTGCTCGAAAGTCAGGAAGATTTTTTTCTACTAGGCTGGTTGTCTTATCATCGAGCTTCTTAACACACTCTTCTACGTCTGAGTAAATTTCAATCATCTCACTGCATCTTCGAGCGTCTTCCCTACTGGCGTCTGAGATCACTTTGAAGGGCTGTTTTGGTCCGAATTCGATAAAATGTTAGTAAACAGTTCTTTCTGAGGCGCTCTATATCCGAAACCCTCCTACTTTCCGCATAACTAAAAAATAATCCAAACTGAAACTCTGTCACTGGAAACAAGTGAATTACAACAGAAATCAACTGGTAGTGCGCTTGTAGAAATATTTAAAGATTAAGATATTCGGTACTGTGAAATCATGCATTTCCAATCACAAACAAAATTTGCAATGTTGTCATGCATAAGTTTCGCGTCTTATAGAAAAGCTCTTAAAATTAAGACACAAGACTAGTCTTTAAGTGAAATCAATGTCTTTATCAAAGTAATTTGGGATCATGCATGCAAGCCTAACTGCATGTTACCTTAAAACTCGTCTATAAAAGTACTGCATTTTAAGTCGGTTTTTAACTCGGGAGTTACGTTAACAGGCTTGTTTTCCTTTGTTGTCAGATTTAATTTAAAGTTATGTATGTAACACGAGCCATCTCGAATATATCGTTTATACCATTAATTTCTTTGTCGTTGACTGTTGCCTGTAACGTTCGAAGCCATGATGCAATGTGATTTCTTTGCCAAAACCCTTTAACAGTATTCAGTTCTACCCAACCAGTCTGATTAATCCTGTGCCAAACAACCTTCTGAGAAAGATACACCGCAACTTAGTGTACTCCTCAAGTCAATAGAGCAGCAGGTATACTCAGATAGTTCCCGTTCATTTAACATAAGCGGACAACTGATTCAATTATATATGCTTCCAAATGTTGCGGAAAAGTATGTAAACAAAAGAAACTGAATGATCGGAATGTTTTTTTCACTCCATGCAACTTTACTAAGTTTTTGAACTTTGTAAAATTTTATTAATACATTCAATGTCTTTGGCACGATTTTGATGTAGTAATTGATTTTCTGAGGCTGGACAACGATAAAAAAAGAAGAAGGGATCTCTGTGAAGATGCCCTGGCCATGGGATGGTTTTCATATTGTTGTTGCTAGGCACAATACAATTATCATTTTTAGCATTGACCTTTTTGTTTATATTTTTCGACAGTCAGCCCGAAACATATGGTATAGAGTAAATGAGCAAATACATTCAAGTAGCGTTAAGAAACGACAAACATGCATGGCTCTGTCTAAATTTACAAAATTATCGAGGCTATTAACAATTTCTATATAGTCAGTAGAGGTGAATAGCACCATGAACACCCTTGGTCTAATAACAATAGAGATTGATTAAACTGCTAGGCACTACCAAAATGAACTCATGCGTTTCCTTATCAACAGCGCCAAGTAGTTTGATCACGTTCAACAGAAATGTGTAATTTTACAATCTAAAACAACGCATAACGAAAATCACATGAACGTTTGAATTCTCAATTGGCAAATTAACCAGAATAATAAGGAATTCAGATACTTTGAAATCATCATTTCTTGTGTCAATAAAAAGTTGAGTTATTGGCGCCATGGTGTTTTTACACCCCTCAAGATTTTACAGAACTTGGTTGACATTGAAGGAACCGTTGAGCTTTGAATCCAAAATGATATTGAATCAGATAAATGCCATTTTCTTTATACAAAGTCGAGGCCATGATGGTAGGCTATTGAATCAATCAAACCGAAAGCTTAAGGCAAGTAAATATGTCGAAAGTTTGCAATTACGGTTGCATTTTATACGCAAGACGTTTTTCTCTCAATCTATTAGCAAATATTGTCACGAGTCTGACAAAATTGAGGGTAAATTTCAATCTTTCAAGTCGCCGTGAGAGGTTTCTGGAGTTTTGAAATGAGCTTACCACAGCGGGAGCTAACAGTGGTGGCCTCATGGCTAAGAGTGTTGACACGGTTGGCACTAGCAGCTACTTAGCAACTAGTTTGCAAGCAAAAAATATTGTAGCGAGCAGATTTAATGTGGTGTGACACTTTCAAAAGACATGATTTTTTCACGCTTTCGACCAATATAAGCGCGCAAACACAACAAATCGTATAGGACAGAGGGTTAGAGCAGATACTTCATCAAACTCTGACCTTTATCAATTGTTGGTTTGCATTGTTTCCATTGTGTAACAAGGCTGATCGCAAAAAGCAAAATTGTTGAAGTTCTGATTGAAACTATAGGCAAGGTTTAGATTTAGTTTCCTTAAAAACTCTTTAACAGAATAAGAAGTGTAGTTTGTGACAAAGGGAACTCAATCATTGAACTTCAGTTCTGACTGACTCAATGGTTGAATTTCAGTTCCAAGAAACTCAAGGGAAAGAGAACACTTCTAATTATTAGTTGCGTTCGTGTACTGAGGAAACTAAACAAGAAAACAAAATTTGTTCTGGGTGTTAGTGCTCTTAGCCTGACTATTCCTGTTGATATAAACATGTACTGGAGCTTATCATTTTGGTCAAACCAGGTACTTTTTACTTGCATTTTGAAACCTGAGTTGCTCTTCCAGTTCGCCCCTGCCTTAATAGTCGTAACCAGTCTGTTTACCAAGTTAATAGGGATACATTACACGGTTTTCTAAAGTAAATTAGTTGCCTCAAAAAAGTAGAAATCGGACTGAATGTGGGAAAACTTTAAGTGTGTTGACAACCTTGTGATGCGATATTTCAAATATTATATCTTGCAAAGTTTTTGCCCTTTTTCGGTATTGAAGACAATCAGTACTGCAGGTCGAAACATTTATCCCTTTGAGCTAAAATGCCTTTTGTTTTCTAGATGTTTCCAAACTCAAAACTTTTTGTCAAGGTTTCTGTGTGCAGTATATATACACCCTACCTCCGTGGCTGCAGAATTCTGCCTAGCGTCTTGGCCGAGGCTATCCAGAACGCGTTTTCTCATCGACTCCAGGTCTTTGTAGCCCCTTGGCGAAAGACCCAGACTTTCCATAAGACGAGCCATCTCCAATATATCGGTTATACCATTAATTTTTTGTCGTTGACTGTTGCCTGTAGCGTTTGAAGCCATGATGCTGAGTGATTTCTTTGCCAAAACCCTTTTACAGATTTCAGTTCTACTCAACCATTCTGATTAATCCTATGCCACGCAACTTTTCTTAGAAAGCTACACCGCAACTTAGCCGTGTATTCCTCAAGTCTATAGAGCAGCAGGTATACTCAGATATAAGCAGTTCCCGTTCATTTAAGATAAGCGGACAACTAATTCAATTATATATGCTTCCAAATGTTGCGGAAAAGTATGTAAACAAAGGAAAGCGAATGATCGGAATGTTTATTTTTTCACTCCATGCAACTTTACTAAGTAAATACATTAAGTTTTATTAATAAATTTAATGTCTTTGGCACGATTTTGATGTAGTAATTGATTTTCTGAGGCTGGACAACGATAAAAAAAGAAGAAGGGTGCCCTGACCATGGGATGGTTTTCATATTGTTGTTGCTAGGCACAAAACAATTATCATTTTTAGCATTGACCTTTTTGTTTATATTTTTCGACAGTCAGCCCGAAACATATGGTATAGAGTAACTGAGCAAATACATTCAAATGGCGTTATAAAACGATAAACATGCATGACTCTTTCTAAATTTGCAAAATTATCGAGGCTATTAACAATTTCTATATAGTCAGTAGAGGTGAATAGCACCATGAACACCCTTGGTCTAATAACAATAGAGATTAATTAAACTGCTAGGTACTAGCAAAATGAACTCATGCGTTCCCTTATCAACAGCGCCAAGGTAGTTTGATCACGTTCAACAGAAATGTGTAATTTACAACCTAAAACAAAGAAAAACGAAAATCACTTTCATCTTTTAGTTTTCAGTTGGCAAGTTAACCAGAATAATAAGAAATTAGGATACTTTGAAATTATTATACTCGCGTTTTCGCCATGGTTTTTATAGATTGTTTGTCAAGGAACCGTTGAGCTGTGACTCGCACTTTGATATTGAATCAGATAAATATCATTGTCAAATCAGATAGAAATTTTAAAAGTTTATCTCTTTACTAATCTTGCTGTACCAGCCAGAATACAGTACAATCCAGTGCTGCAGCTAGGGGAGGGGCCGAAGGATCCGAAAACGATCAGCAATCGTGCTGCAATGATTTATACCGCAAAATAATTTCTAATTCAAAATATATGATGCTTTATGCCAAGTGTTAGGGATATGATATTTTTTCAACAAACTATCGATTTCTTCCACGAATATTCTAAGGAAACAACAGGGTTAAAGGAATTTCCGAATCAGTCACTTTTTCCAACGGCTCATTGTGTTTCCAGGAAGTACTATCTTAATTCCAAATTCGTATGTACAGTCGGATCCCCAAAGACGGACGTCTACCCAGATAAGACGGACACCTCTATAAAACGGACACCAAATCTTGGTCCCTGTCGTGCGTTTTCTCAGTCATTTGCTGTATTTTAGTCTCAATAAGACAGACACCTCTCTAAAACGGACAATTATAAGGCCGTTCCCAAAAGTGTCCGTCTTAGAGGATTTGACTGGATTTGCATAATCATCAGACAGAATCAGCCAGTATACGTTTCAAATCTGAAAGAAACTGATAAACGTTCTTTATTCATGCTAACATTTAAACAAATTTGTTAGAAACTTGAAAAATTTCTATCACAGATGCGAATAACTTGGTAAACGGTACTAAAAGATATTCGTAGCTCAGACATTCGTATTACTATCAATAACAGAATAAGATCTATATAAATACTACGCGAGTCGAAAGTTTTCCATATCCCTGCGTAGATTTTCGGTTCTCACACTTTTAAGGTATAAGCACGAAAAGCTAATTTGGAATTGATAAGCAAAACCCTTTACTGCTTTTATCAATATGCTTTTATGCGCTTTCTCGATATCTAGCCAAAAGCTAAGGATAATCTTTCTAAAAATCCGTCTAATCAAAAGCCAATTGTTTAATATAATTTCAAGCGAAAAAGGCTAACGGCCCAATTATTTCCATAATCTACAAGCAGGGACGTAGCCTAGGATTTTTCAAATGGGGGTCACACTGCGTCAAAGTAAGGATGCTTAGCAGATTGCCATGACCTTTTCGTAACCTGTGATAGGTTGTTTGGTTAAAAAGTGCTTAAAGGGGGGGGGGGACAGGATCCTTGAAGACCCCCCTGGCTACGCCCCTGATCTACAAGTATTACCCTTTAATGCTTTTATCAATATGCTTTTATGCGCTTTCTCGATATCTAGCTAATAGCTAAGGATAATCTTTCTAAAAATCCGTCAAATCTAAAGCAAATTGTTTAATTTCAAGCGAAAAAGGCTAATGGCCCGTTACGTTTATAAGTAATTACAAGTATTTCTATAACCTACAAGCAGGGACGTAGCCTAGGATTTTTCAAAGGGAGGTCACACTGCGTCAAAGTGAGGGTGCTGAGCCGATTGCCATGGCTTTTTCGTCACCTGTTGTAGGTTGTTTGGTTAAAAAAAGTTTAAAGG
>JANVCF010091771.1:0-12421 GCA_025388745.1 Hydrozoanthus gracilis
CTATTTTCAAGCAAATATTTTGTGTTTGGTTTGATTCCGAAATGGTATATTTCAATTCGCTTATGATGTATTCGTTTCTGTTAAATGAAAGGCTTTATCTGCAATGAAACGCGCACTGTCTCAGATGTGCTGGCCAATTCCCGCTTTGTAATATCCAACATGTTCATGCCGCTGACATCGCTTGAAAACCTGAATCGTTTTTCTTCTTGAGGATGGTGTGGTGGCTCTTGACGCCGAAATTCACTTAACCACACAAACGTTCTGCGATGATACGTAGATCGCTGTTGAGGTGCAGCAGCTGTTGTATTAGAATGGACCGGCCGCGAGTTCCTGCGTCAGTGCACTTCCAAGCAACGATGAAGATTCTCTTGGATTGGGGAGTGTCCCAAAGAATCCCCGATATTTGCAATCTATTATTACTATTCCCCTCCAACCATTCGTTAAGTGAGGCGTTTACCGTCCGATAATCTTCATCCAGCTCCATAGCGTAACTTTCGTTTTTTAGCGATTTTAGCGCTACGAATCTGAGTAGAACAAAGGTATGCCAAACCTCATGGTACTTTTGACGTGATGTTTCGGCTTTTAACAAAAAAAATTGTTCACGCCTTTTACTTGTCAATCAAGTTTGATAACAATTGTAGTCGTATTAATTATTTTTTAATTCTATGTTTGTTAAGTTTCATCAGTTAGAGCTAAATTACTACTCTTTCAAAATATTAATAGCCCTGTACCTCGTTCAACTTAAAACAGAACCACAACCGAGTGGTTGTTGCTAGTTTTGATTAAATAAATTGGTAGTGACCATTAGTTAGTTCATTCTTAGATTGTTACAAATATAATGTCGATCATTTCAAACCATATCGAACGCATAATTAAATTCAATACTGATCAATTTAAGTTAGGGACAATGCTCTTCAAACTGGCTTACGGTAATTTATAAATATGTTTGGTTTGATTCCGGAATGGCATATTTCAATTCGCTTATGATGTATTCGTTTCTGTTAACTGAAAGGCTTTATCTGCAATGAAACGCGCATTTCTCACCTTTGAGTCTCAGATGCGCTGGACAATTCCCGCTTTATGATATCCAACATGTTCGTGCCGCTGGAGTCGCTTGAAAACCTGAATCGTTTTTCTTCTTGAGGATGGTGTGGTGGCACTTGACGCTGAATTTCACTTAGCCACACAAACGTTCTGCGATGGTACGTAGATCGCCGTTGAGGTGCAGCAGCTGTTGTATTAGAATGGACCCAAATAATCCCCGATATTTAATTACTATTCCCTTCCAACAATTCATTAAGTGAGGCGTTTACCGTCCCAAAATCTTCATCCAGCTCCATAGGGTAACTTTCGTTCGCTAGTGATTTTAGCGCTACTAATCTGTTCCTCATCGTACTTTGGGCGTAATGTTTCGGCTTTTAACAAAAAAAATTGTTCACGCCTTTTACTTGTCAATCAAGTTTGGTAACAATCGTAGTCGTATTAAATATTTTTTAATTCTATATTTTTCAAGTTTCATCAGAAAGTGCTACCGAAATCGCGCTCGTTGCATGGGTGCTTTTATTCTTAATTCACGGCCGAAAGATCCTTAACTTTGATGTTATGTGGTTATCGTTCTTTTATAAATGAATAGCCACAGAATAGAAAAATATCTTGGTGGTATTGTATTGTCAATGTACTGAATAAACCGTGCCCGTAATCGGTGTTTTCTAACAACAGACAGAAGTGAGTGAAAACATGTTTTTGTTTATATAAAACTGAAACACAAACCACCATTTAGAAAGCTGCATTATTTTCATATACCAATTAGCCAGGTGCGAATATATTCTCAGCTTCCAAGTTTTCAAGTCCAAGTTGTCACCTAACTTTGGTATCAAATGTCAGAGTGCTAAAGGATTCATTCATTAGTCGAATTATTAAGTTCGTTCACGAACTAAGTGTACTCATCCAGATTATTAAAAAATCGGTTTGCACTGCACTGAAGGAAAGGTTTTTTTAACGATCAACCAAAAGGCTTAGGTCTGGCTTGGCATTTTTTGCTGAATAATGTTCTTTGCCTTTATATACAAATGAATGCCTTGGTTCCCATCGCGTTCCAAAGGATTTACCTCGGCGTTAAGATTTGCAAGACAGTTCCCGGATAAGTCACTCGTGTTAACTTCAGGAACCACAACGTTATTAACATTTTCTACAGTTGGTTTGGCCACCTCTGGCATAGTCACTCCATATCCAATATCCAAATGGGTCCATATTTCCTTTCCTCAAAGAAATCCTTAACCGCAGTGTAATTGCTACCATGCAGTGCTAACATTCCGAGTATGTAGAGTTGATTGGGTGTTTCGTTGTTCTCTGTAGAGAGTTTAAGGTTGTTCCAACTGCTTTTGAACATGATTAGATTTTGGTTTATTCTAGTTATGTAAACGTAGTGCAATGCAAACAGGTCTTTCTTACTGTTTAGATTAAGCAAACGTTGTTCCTCAAGGAAATAAAAAAAACCCTTAGAATATATTCAACCAACATTGTCCTTGAATCCCTCCAGAGCCTCTAACCCCTGGTTGTGCACAGCACTACCCGGAATGATACTTCCTCTCCCCTCCCCTCCATCCCCTCTGTGCTCGACCATCAAACTTGCTACCTCTGCATTTTACCGCCCTTGTCGGTGCCCACCCTCGACGGCCAGCAATACTCTCTTGTTGCTTCCAAAAACAAGGATGCAGCAGTGTCCGCCCTGTTGTTAGCTGAGCACGCGAATTCCCATCAATACCTCCGGGAACTACCAACCTCCACCTGCAGAAATGGATATTGAACTGATTGTCATGAATGACGTTTATCTCGGTTTTTTAGAGTGCCGTATTGAAGAACTTTCCTCACATGTAGCAATCTTTTGTTATGCTTGCTAACATAATTTTTCATTCCGTTTCTTGCCTTTTTAAGCCTTGCCATACGCGGCTCTGATGAATAAAGACAACTTAAGTTTACAAAATAAAAAAAAAAGAATAATGTTTACTACTATCCCAAGTATGCTTAAAAATTGAGCTTTCAAAAGATGTTCGAAAACGATAATTTTAAGAGCAAAGTACCTCTCACCTCATAGTAAATAACCTTCAACTTAACTGGCCATTCTGTGTGAATTCAAATAGAAGCCTTTTTCAAAATATACCCAATACAGTATATAACATGCTGGAAATTAAAATATATGTGATTCTTACTATTCCCAGCTGATGTTAAGAAAGTCGCACATATTAAAAGCTGGGTATCTTGCCGGTGAAGTAAATCAGGCGAGCAATTTTTGAGTTTTTAAACCTCCATCTTCGAACCCTTTTATAGAATTAAATCACCGAACATTATGTTATGACAACGATTAAAACTTGTCAAATTTTTCTGTCAGGAGTATAAATAAACGTAAATATCACAGTTACAACCATTTTCTGTTTTAGTACCAAGGGAACTCGATCTTTACCTGAAACTGTGTTGAAGTTATTGAATGAGGCGACCGTCTCATTTTCATTTGATAGCGGATACTGCACAAACTGTAAAGTGAGGTATTGTGAGCAGTTGTTGTGTGAGATTTCCAGTCCTAACTGGTCGTTTCACCTCCTAGTTATTTAAGACTCTAAAAGTTTACTTGTGTTTTTGCCAAGATGTAAACGCCCCTCCCCACATAAAGTAAAAAGATAAAGTAAAGTTTTTCTATTCTTAAAACCGGACAAGTTACGTGAGAAATTAAAACAATCGGATTTTGGGGTTGGGTATATCAGAAAAAAATAAATGAAAAACAGTACAGTTGAGATGGAGAAAAAAAAACTAGAACAAATTAAATGAAATAGGAATTGTCAGCTAGTGTGGCTAGAGCGTACGTAAAAAAATGCTTACGTCAAAAAAGGCCAGGTGTAGTCCTCATGACTTTTTGACTCACAGTTTGTTAGTTTTGTAGTTTCAGTTTTTTTACAGTGTTTATTAGTACCCAGCAGAAAATCATAGTGTGCCATCTTAAAGGCAAATCCAAGAAATAAACTAGAAAGTTATGCGGGTGCCTAATACATATGGTCATCTAAATAAAAATCTTTGGCTGGATGATTAAAACTACTGTCGTTCCAACAAAAGGCTTGTGGGACGTCCGCAAGAACGACGTTTAAACACTTGTTTAAAATACTCACTCTAAGATTTAATGCAGTGGATTTGCTCTGCACCACACCACGTGGTATGACGCTACACCAAGTGATTGCGCGTACGTGGTAAAAATCCAAAAGCAAGCGAATCACGCCGGGTCAGGTGTCGGCATTTATTGGTCACGCGATGTCGCAAAAAAAGTCGGTTTGGCCGTTATGATTTCTGGTAAAACTGGGAACTAGTTTACGGCAGTATAAAAAGCGCTCGATTTGCAGCCCGGGATAAGGCGGGCTGAATTGAAACCAAACCAACGTGAAAGCGGGAAAATTAAGGTTTATTTCGATACCAAATTCGATGGGGAAAATACAAAATGTAATTTTTCCTTCGTATTCGCTTTTCCGCCATAATGGTAAAAAAGGCCAACCAACCTGAAAATGCAAAACTTTGGCTTCATTAGGCTTTTTCGTTCTTCGGAACCATGTGTCGAAAAGTGCAATATCGGAAACCTCAAACCTTTGGTAAGATTCGTATGTTTTTTGTTTTGGTGATTTCATTTTAGTTTTACAGAAATAATGCTTTCATCTATGAGTGTTTGCATCAGATGCTCGTAGAATTCAGCTGGTACTCAAATTAATAATACTTGTTGCTGAATCTTCAACACCAGTGATGCCTCGAAAAAGAAAGAGCTATGTCCGCTTTGCCGTGGGGCAATACGCAAGGGAAAAAAAAATTCGGCAGCAAGAACTAGCCAAACAAAAAGCCAGCCTCTCAAACGAGGTAAAAACCTTAGACTAGATAAAAGCGACTAGATAAAAAGGTTTTCAAGTTAAGTGGTCTGTGCTGACCTTAGTTTTAATAAACAATCGATTGAAATCCACTGCAATTCCTGTTTATTTCTTTCTCATATTTACTTAGTTTTTTCAGATTCTTAGATTATTTGTAGGCAATCATCTAATTGAAAGTACTTTTATCTATTCGATATCAGGGAATTTATAAGCACAAATCGACTTTAACTTCTAACACGTTGATTTAAGAAATTCCTCTTAGTTAATAACAACACAAGTAGTTGCGCAAGTAAGGAGAAATCAACATTTTATCGACAGTAAACACCATTACTCATTGCTATTTTGGAGGCTTGGAGGATCAAAATTACAGATTTGTGGATTACACAAAGCTGATCCTGCTGACCAGGGCTGTTGTTTATGTGGTGATCCTCTCCTGACACTAATCCGCAAAAGTGTAAAAGAAGGGAAAATTGTTGCAGGATTATCTTAGTTTAAGTAAAATACATACAATTATGAAAAGGTGAAGTTACATGAATTGTCAATTGCAGCCATATTTTCTGAGTACTAAATAAACAGCATTTCATGTTTGGTATTAGCTGGTGTCTGTTTTTGCTTCAGAAAGTTTCATTTATTATCTGTTAAGTGACAAGTGACTGCACACAACAACATTTGATGTATCTTAACTTTATTCAGTGGTCATCTTGTAAGAATCTCAATCAGCCCCAGAAGTAACAGATTTCTATAATTTTTTGAAAAAAAGGAAAACAGTAGTCTTAACTTGCTCAAGATTCTGTAGAACTTTGGTGCAAAAGGGTTGATACCACAGTCTTAAAATTCCACATTAGTTACAAACTAGAGAAGTGATACCTGCAAATTGACTCTTAAGTATACCTCTTGTGCTACTTAGAAACAGTCACTTTTGGGGCAGAAAGACAAGTTTATCAGTTACAATTTAAAAATTCTTTGCACAAACAATGCAATAATTTGTATATTTTATAGCAAGAGAAAAAAGGAAAATAAATGTCATATTTTTTAACCATGAAAACCGTAACCAAACTGATTCCAACACCCATAATTACAAGCTAGAGTTACCTGTTTTCGTTTGCAATTATAGGCTATCGGAAACGTCTTCTCCACGCTTACAAGCACTTCTGCTTTAAAGCCTTTCTGGTTACCGCCAAAGTTTTTCTTCAGCTTACTGGCGACCTCACTCGGAGGAATCCCAGAAAATTTCAAGAAATCGCGGTAGAGACGATTCGTTTTTGTTATATTTTATCATATTGTCCCCAACTGACACCATAAAAGCTGAACGCGAAGTCCCAACAGACTTCATTAAAACTTCAAAAATTTCTTGGGGGAGGTCGCGCTTTAACTCTATGGCCCACGGGTTTGAAGCCTTCGGGTTTGCCAACATTCGCCTTCTTATCCCTTTTAGCCACACGAGAACCTCTGATGTAATCATAGGCCATGCTGGAATGGAAGACATAAGAGATTTATCCATCCCTTGCACCCCTACTTCGTGTCGTCAGTAAATATTCAGCATCAGCTGACGAGCTTCTTTTCTAAAATCTGTAAAATTGGAAATAGATCGCCTAAGAGCAGTAAAATTGCTTATGGACGTCTCCACCACATCATTCAAACTAACTTCTTGGCTTTCGTCTCCTTCTGCTTCAACACTCTCCACCAAAACTTGTTCAATTACTTCTTCCTGCGAGAAACGTACTCTTCTGGCCGCCATTTTAATTGGGTAAGACTGCTGACTTGGCGTGAATGAACTCATGTATTGCCCAACCCACGTTCTGTGGGGCCAAATTCGATAGATCATTCGTTCCTACTTCTAAAATAACGATATCAGGTGATAAGGATCGGACAAAAGGAAGGTCGAATCGCTGAAGCTTATCGACCATCCTTCCCCCGACACCATGAAGGTGAACTGAAACCGACTCATATAGGCCAAAATTAAGGTCCATTTGAGTGTCGGTGCCTTGCCTGAAGTTGATATGCTAAAATTATAATGGGCCCGCGAAAAACAAAAAAAACACTATTCGCAAGAAAATATTCCATTTGTTGCTATTTTCTGCACTCTTTCAATTTTCTCAATGTTCGTCTTGGTATAAGGTGACCATACCAACGAGCAGTACTCCAAGTTTGATCGTACCAAAAAACAATAAAGAGTCCCCAGTGTCTCCGGATCATCAAGACCTTTGTAAGGTGTTTTCATCAATCCAAGCATCTTACTAGCCTTGGTCACAACTTTGCCAGTATGAGAGTTCCATTTTTAATGTTGGTCAGTAATAATACCCAAGTCTTTAAATTCATTAACTTCCTCCAATGCAATATCTTCCAAAGAAAAACGTAAAATAAGAGGTTTCCTCTTCGTTATTCTCATGATTTTACATTTCATAACATTAAACTTCGGAGCCTTTACTTAACTCCATCGATTAAGATTATCAAGGTTCTTTCGGAACAGGTTTTGATCCTCAACAGTGTCGATAATCCTTGACGTTTTACAGTCGTCAGCGTAGAGTGCAATAGTATTGCCCTAGAAGTTAAGTCTAATTGAATTAAGAAAAGCATTGCATGCAACATTAAAATGCAATAAACACATGCATCAAACAAACAAAAAAAAACCCTGCATCATCATCCAAACATATCGACATACAGTAAAAAGAAGAAACTGTTACAGCTCATTTGTCACCAGCAAAACTTTGCTTGACTAGCTTCATCACATTTCCTGTTCATACCATACAACCTTCATCCGTGACATTTTGTTTAGGAAGGTCACAATAACAAAATCTGATATCTCGGTCTTTAACCCTCGTTTGGGATGTAGGAGTCACACTCTTGTTCCCTTGCTTGTATGAAATACTGTATGGGTTCAACTCCCTAAGCCACAAGTGATAGAAAAACTCGTTGCGAAACATAGTCCACCATGTCATCCTTTTCTTCACAATGCAAGTGTTCTCCATGTATCATTTACAAGCTTGATACGTTTAGCGTCTCGAACTTGCATAGAGTTTAGGCCAAGCCTGAACCTAAGTTTCTCTAACAATTTGTTGGTATAATGAGAAATGGCCATGATCTTCGTCTTCCCCATACGATCGTTGTAACCTGCAGTTTTTGACATACTTTTTCCTACCAAGCAAAGCAAAGTTTTCCAGTTAAACAAAATTAGTCATTTTGCAACCTGCAGATGGGTCTCCTACATTTCTGTTGTATTAAACAGAATGAAAAAAAAAAATCAAAAACCCAAACTATGCAAACTACTGTAAGTTTTGTTCGCTCTGTCAGAATCTTGTACAAAGCCGTGGAGTTTGATGGCAGCATGCTTTGAAATCTGCGGATATGTGGGTAGAAAATCTTACAAAGTAGAGCAATCGCATTCCCAAAATGTTTGCCCAATCCCAGTGTACAAGTCCTGTTGTCCCAAACCAAAAAGAGGCACAAAGCAGAGTTGCCATTTTACACTTTAGAATGAATCTGAGGATGTAAACACATACTTTAATTCCTGTTCTTCTGTGCGATTTGTTTTACTCTTTTCCTCTTTCCCTCGCTTCCCTCTCTCGATCCGTGTCATCCTTGCCTTGTTGTCATGTTCACACTGCGTTTGATTTAAAGGAAAATAACATGGTTACAAACTGTGTTATGTAAACAAACTGCTAGTCCAAATGAGAAGCTAACAACACAAATGTATAGCTAAACTGATATCTCTGTTTTTACCAAACACAAACAATATAATTTCCTCTGGAATGAAGTACCATTGAACATCTTGTTTCAGTGGAAAATTAACAGAATACATGCTGATGTAAAATCAAGTAAATATTTCCAAATTTTACAACTATCTAAAGTTATTCCAACTTTTAGTGTCATGCAACCCCTCAAGTTACAACGAAAATCGGTTTTTACTCTGTTGTATGCAAAGGCAAAAGAAAAACTATTTACTTACCATCTTTCGAATACCATCCAATACTGGCAGTCCTAGCCAACCAAACAAATCAACGATCCTGTGGTACTCTGGGCCTCGCTTAGCATAGCACCATGACATATTTCCTTGCATGAGACCAAGGTTTGTTGAGGCCTGGTAGTGCTTTAGATGCAAGTTGGCGTCCTTGGCTCGTAAGAACACTAAAAGAGGCCTCAGGAAAATTTGAGTGGCCTTTACCCATTTCAGGGTCAATGACCTGCTCAGCATTTTTTGCTCTTTTGCTACACTCAATCTCATAGCAGAGTCCATGGAAGTCACACTTTAATACATTCAATGAGTGATACTTTTCCCCAGAGCAATTCATTTCTGGATAAAATCCATCTCCATCTGCTTTACATGCCCCGCAACTACATTTAATCAAAGGATGAAACTTACAATACCCACCCTCCCACTCATGAATGTCCCTGCTGTGGATTTTGCCAAGTGTCAGCATGGTTTCCCTGTATTTCTTAGGGTCTGTATCAGCATGAACAAGAGCGCAATAGTGGTTGCGCTTGGCAGCCTGGATAAATGCAGGACCTATGCAACCACAAGCAGATTTGTTCCTAGTGGAAACAAAAGTGTGATTTTTTCCAGCACAACAACATTTCACTGATTTGATTTCAAAAAATTCTTGCTTGTGCAGTGCAATGAATTGAGAAGTAAAAGAGGATTTAGTTCGTAGCTCATCTAGTTTTTTCCAATGTGCCCTCCACACATGCCCCCACATAACATAAATTTACTCTCTAATTCACTCGGAAAAGAACCCTGGACCCTTTTGTTGATGAAGAAACTGCATCCTGCCAGTTGATGACAAAACCCAAACCATCTTCCTTTGCTTTTGCCCAGAGAATCTGGGACAAATGCCCTTCTGCTGCCTTTGTAGTTCCTTGCCACAAATCTTCATCGAAAATTCTGTCTGCACCTCTCATAGACAGATGCCCATAATATAAAAGAGTACCTGTTAAATAATTATTAATAATAAAGGTGCAATTATGACTAAAATGCCCTCTAATGAGCCAGCAACCATCGCATGTCGTTACTGCTCGAGACCAACTGCCAAGAGTATCCTGTTTTATTTGATGCATCACACATCTCGTCCAATACTTATTTGATGTAAGGAAGGGTGTTGTCATTTACTTCTAAAAATGGTTTATCTGAAAGAACACCCAACCCCAGACCCTTCCCCAAAGTTTTTCCATAACTAGCATACCCATGCTCACTAATAAAGAATGCTAAGAAAGAGCCAAGGACACCAGCCGGGATTCGAGGGCCAATTGACTGCTTACATAGTCAATTTCCTCTTGCCGGCATCCATTGCATCTAAATGCAAATGTCATTGCTCCTCCAAGTCCTTTCTTCTCATACCCCACAAGGACAAGTTTTCCTGAATGAACACAACTATGTGTAAATCTAAATATAAAGAAAACAGATAAAATCGAAGCTCACAAATAATAATTTTGAGTGTATCCTGAAAAACTGAGTTTCGCATTTTACGAGTATGGTATATGACAACGAAAAGAAAAATTAGTTTTGGCGTAATAGTGAATATTAACTTACCTCTGCAATTATTCCCCTGCGATGACTTTCTTGGTCATTGAAAATACTTATTGAACTGACGAATCAAATTCGTTATGCTCGAGGTTGTTGCAACAAATAAACCTTCTGGAACGGCCATTCCATCGGAACGCAAAAGAGTAAAGGGAGACAAGAGCAATTTACTAAGCACATCGCTTGTTTTTGAGCTAAAATGGCGTCCCAATGTTAAATAAAAGTTCAATGGAAAACAGCCGAGATAATAAATAATAATAAATAGGGACACGCGAAAAACTTTCACGATCATTCATATCGTTGAAGTTCTGTTACATCAGTGAATGATACATATTTACCCTTAATCTCTGTTTGGATGATCGAGACGGCCACTTTTTGCCGCAGGTGGCTCAAACTCCGGGTCGATCGATGCCTCATATCTCTTTTTCACTTCTCTCTGCACGCTTGCCCATACAACCCCGTCTGCCTTCAGAACTTTCTCTACCTCGTTTGCACTTTTGAAAGTCTTTCCCGTCGGATCGACGAAAGAGAAATTGACTTTCGTTTTCCCTTCCTTTGTTGACGATTCTCGCCGTTTGATTTCCATCCAAGGCCTACTGGCTTGGCCAAGTCAAACGGCAGTCTGCTTCCTTGGCCTAATCCTCGCTTTTCGTGTATCGATCGCTAATCTTTTTCAATATTCTCAAGCGCTTCTTCAAAATTCTCGAACTTATTTTCAACCATGTTTTTGCGTTGTCTGCTTTGAGATCAATGTCTTGGCAAACATGCTGATAATGTGTTAATTCAAAGTCACTGACTCAGTAATGTAAGTAACTTTTGAAGGGCCCTTTTGAAGTACTTAGTCAATCAAGTAATATGGAGCAGTCTGTTATAAAACACGGTAGTCAAATAATTTTGAAATAATTAACCTTTGTTTCTGAAAAAAAAATTAAGGGTTGATGAATTCACTATCTTCAGTGCTCAATGTGTCAAGTTTTCAAAGTGTAGTAAAGTGGAATTCCAATTAAGCAAATAAAAGTATGTACACTGTCCAGAAACGAAAACTGTTCATCATTTTTTTGTATACTTTCATGCATTAACTAGTGAAGATAGACATCGCTGATGTCATTTCTTTCTTTTTCTGCTCATTGCACAAACAATTTAAGTCATATCTGTATAATTAAATGAAAATTACCAATATATGCTGGAATTAACAAAAAATATTAATTCACTCATTTGCTATGCTCACTTAAAATATAAAATTCATGTAATCATGCCAATGTTTAACGTCTTCCTTATAATACTTCTCTAAGCAAGTTTTCACAGTTAATAGTTGTTTGTGGTACAGATGGCTGACTTTGTGTATTCTCATATTCGCGGTGATTGGTGCAAAATTCATTTGTGAAGAATGACTCTCTGATGGGCAAGAACTTGAAGGACACATTTCAGTAGGTTCTTTAAGGTCAATATAATCTCCTGCTGCTGGGAAAATTTGAACGTTTTGTTCGTGAGTACTGGCAGTGGCACCTGCTAGAGAGATTGTTGTGACAAGAGCATCAACTGTGCTGTCCAAGTTGACATGTGGCTTGTTTATACTAGGCTGGGGATGTTACTGGGGCTTGTTGCCCCCTTTGATTCCCGAGGGACTTAGAGCTGATTTATTTCCAAGGTTAGCTGTTCGGATAACCTTTGTAGTGCCATTCTCTTGGTCAAATCGAATGATACTTGCTGGAATCAAGCTAGGATTCTCTAAGCATTTTGGCCAGTACTGTTGCAGGTAGATGATTTCCTTAGAAAAGTTGCTGGACCTGAAATGGTGGAGTTGTGGACCAGAACTTGCAGGTTTGTTGGACACATCAAAAAATCCCAAAGTCTTCCTCATGCTTGGTCCACCAAACACACTATCTTTCTGCCAGGAAGTCACTGATGTCCATCAAGTGTGCTTGCCATTCTCGTGTGTACTTAGTGATTGTTGTGAATGGAATGCAGGTGTTCTTGGGTGGTGGAAGGGACTGGGCTTCTTTACTTATTT
>JANVCF010091882.1:0-12409 GCA_025388745.1 Hydrozoanthus gracilis
TACCTTCTTCCTATTAAGTCGTCTCTCTACCTTCTTCCTATTAAGTCGTCTCTCTACCTTCTTCCTGTTAAGTCGTCCCTCTACCTTCTTCCTGTTAAGTCGTCTCTCTACCTTCTTCCTGTTAAGTCGTCTCTCTACCTTCTCCCTGTTAAGTCGTCTCTTTACCTTCTCCCTGTTTAAGTCGTCTCTCTACCTTCTTCCTGTTAAGTCGTCTCTCTACCTTCTCCCTGTTAAGCCGTCCCTCTACCTACGCTTCTTACCCTCTTTATTATTCTTTCTTGTTATGTTCTTACTTTCCTGTGGTGATTTCTCATGCACATGTTACAGATGATAATCCTTGTGCTCTGATAACTTGTCCGCTCTATGCTTCATGCGCCTTGACTGCAAACGGAGCTCCTAAGTGCATCTGCGCAGACAGCTGTCCATTTATCTATCAACCTGTTTGTGGTAGCAATAGGAGGTCCTTCTTTAACCGCTGTTATTTGGCAAAGTATGCGTGTACTTATCAGATCACCGTAACAACTGCATACGAGGGAAAGTGTGGTAGGTTTAACCGTAGTTTAGTTCAATGATTTGGGTGCCGTTGTCTACCTTATAGGAGACGCAGAGGTTATTAATCAGTTAAGACACGTCTCTTTTAAGTAGAAATATTTCTGTTGTAGTGTTTTTGATGTGTACCTAGTTTTTGATTTGAGATCCTAAAAGTCGATCTTGAAGGTTTTAGTTTCTAAATTGTTTTTACGTCTAAAGTTTTTTTTTATGGTATAGTAAAAATTAATAACCATAATTCATGCGTGTACTTTTGTTGTTTTTGTATTGTTTCTTGACAGTTTTTGCGTTTTTGATTCAAGATTTACACGCAATTCGATTCATTAAGGCTCTCCTTTGATTTCATGTTTTGTCACAGATAAAGTGTAATTTCAAAAAGACCTGTCTGGCAACAAAAGAATTAGAGTATTTTGACTGGGTATAGTCTTTTCCAAGGCAAATTGTGAAACTACTAAACTCATCTTCAAACCCCTGACGGTTTTCAGATCCCTGTGAAGATGTCAAATGCGCCTTTTACGCCAAGTGTAAGCCATTGGCGAATGACACTGGCTCTTGTCAGTGTACAGAGAACTGTCCTAAGGATAAATTAGAACCTGTTTGTGGAACAGATGGCAAAACATACCCAACAGAGTGCGCACTTCAACTAAGTTCCTGCAAGGAAAAGAAACCAATTTCCGTACTGCAGAAAGGCATCTGCCGTAAGTAAAGTCTCCGTTGTTGTTTTGAATTTTGTTTAGAGTTTATTCCTTTGGGCGAACGTTGAATTTTTTTTTCTTTAACCATGATTCTTGTGGCAAATGTTGGAAAAGTTAAAATTATACTCCAATGCTACACCAACAAAAAAGGGCAAAAAGAATAAAGAAACGTTCGTACAGTTTGAGATGAGAAAGGGTTCCTTTCTGTGGCTCGATTGTTTGACTGATAAAAAAAATTGAGAAACTGTCCTGGAAATCACTCTATCTATTAATGATATCTACCACTTACCAAAAGTAACAAAACTAATATATCCAACAAAAATTGCCGAATTGGTGTCGAATGAATATGATGATGTCAGATATGACGTACCCTTACATTTGTTAAACAAAAGTTGTTTTTTTCCTTCACAGAGAAGCCACTTGACCTAGTTTTTGTCTTCGGTTCTCAAATGGGAGTTAACTACGAAAAAATGAAAAATATCATCAAGAATTTGACTGATTCTTATGACATCGGGCAGAACAAGATACGCGTCGCCTTGGTTGAGTACAGTGGGCCGGCAAGCGTTAGGGTGCATTTGTTAGAGCCTTACAACAAGGAGCAGTTTAAGATGTTTACCAATCGTCTTCCACGACTTAGTGGTGGAACACTCATCGGAGCTCTTAAAAAGGCGAGTAAACAAACATGAAAATCATGGTTTTTACTTCATATCAAATACGGTGCTTCTTTTTTGGTCATCGGTCCAATTCGTTATAAATTCGTTCTTCGCTCACTCTTACTAATGTCCTTGGCCTCTAGTGAGGCATGGGCCAACGCCCTCCCTCCTCCACTTCGCCCTGTCCTGAGCAGTGCTTCAGAGTTGTGCCCAAGTCCATTTAACAGACCTCATCTCAAACCCTAGACCTACAACAACATCAGCAACTTTATTCACTCTCATTATTCATAGGAAATATGACAATTATATATGAAAACAAGAAATTTACACAGTGAAGAGTGTAGGCTACATGTGTATAACCATAAGGGCTAATCAAGACAAGTGGCCTTTAGGCAATTAATTAACGACATACTTAAGATCAAGAGTGCAAGATGTAAATATTCAAACTGATTTAAGGATACGTGACCTCTTGTCCTGGTGTTCCTTGGTCTTCATTCTTGTTGGTTCCACCTCAGTGCTTGGTGATGAATGCACTTGCCATTCGTCTCAGGTGTTCCAAATCCATCGCCATCTCCTCTAATCTTTTCTTCGATTGGGATTTGTTGGTTTGCACTCCAGTGGTCTTAATGATAATTAGCGAATAGATCTTCTAAATGTGCCAGAGGCAACGATTTATAAAGGGTTGCAAGGTCGTCACGGTATGTTTGATCACTTGCAAGGTTTCTGAACCATAGTTTGTTCAAGATAACAAAAAAATTAGTCATCTGCTTGAAACAACTTGCGTCCTAATTAGAGTATACTGCGCCTGCTGGTAAAATTTGTTTGTTCAAGAGCTTGAACTGATTATGTATTTTATTTCTTAAAAACGAAACCTACTCGTTTGTAACGAAAGATATTAGACTTTTTATTCAGTTCCTGAATATTGAATCTCGCTTACCTGAGATACTATAGAAGGGATTTTTTCACTCAGCAAATGTTGTCCATGACACGCGAGATCAGACGAACGGATAAAAAACATTGAATAACGTGTTTCATCCATAACGAGTTATAAGAGACCTTAAGCACCAGATGTAGGTATTGTCACTGAGGTTAAACGGAATTCAAATACCAGTAGTTGAGGCGTACTTGCACACGTCATGCGGTCGTGGTGTTCGCCACGGAGGTGAAAATTGTCTCGGCGGCCTCCGTGACAATCACCACGATTGCATGACTTGTGGAAGTACGCCTCAACTACTGATATTTGGTTTCCGGTTGACGTCCGTGGAAACACGGATGTCTGGTGCTAAAGGTCTCTTATATCATTCTTTATACTGCTTTAGGTACAAGAAGAAGTGTTTGTTGCCTCTCGAGGTGATCGACCTTTTGCCGAGAATATCTTAATCTTATTGATCGATCAAGCTCCAGACGTGACACCGGAGCTTAGTGGGATTATACAGCAATTGAGAGAAAAGCCAATCAAAATAGCAGTGATAACCGTTAATGTGCAAGGTGAAGGATCGAAAAAGATTGCTTCTGGAGACAATCTCGCAGTTACGTCCACCAACAGCAACACACTTCCGCTTTTAATTGACGAAGGTTTGTTTGTTTTGTGGTCCTGGGCCCAGAGTTAAAATTCGGATTTACTTTCCTGTTTCCAACCCTACAGAGACTAATTTGAGCTACAGTTTTTGAATTGACAATTTTTTCCGTAAAAAAAATCTAAACAGTATTTGGTAAATCGTTCCTTAGAGAATCAATTACCGCTTGAATTTTGGCTTAACCTAGTGTTAAAGTTAACCGGCTTTTAGACATCCCAACCATGCTGTAACAGCTATAACAGACAGGCATTTTTATATTGATTCGAGGGCGATGAATAGTTTGCACTTTGGTGTTTTTCATTATTTGTAAATGTAGTGATTAACAATTAAGTTTATAAAGTAACCTTTTGCTAGCAATCAAAACGTACAGGATATGGAAAAGCTCTTAATAGCAATCAGAAGCTATAACTTTTTATTGCATGCGATCGATTGATTTGGATTGTTCTGTTTTAGTGTTAATACTTATAGGTTTCGAAAGATTTTTTACCGATGCATACTGAAAGGTCGATAGAAGGTTTTGCGTCTTAATGAATATTGTATCAAAATTGAAAATCTAGTCTAGTACATCTCGTCAGGATTTACAACCGTGGGCTTGTGATTATCGGTAGGGGGAGGGGGGGGGGGTTACAGGGACTCAAGGGGAACTGTACTAGTTTATAAAGGTTCTTACTCAAGATATGGATACATGTCCTTGATTTTACATTTTTATTTTTTTGATACGCCATTAAACCTCTCAAACAGATCTGAAATACGTGTCTTCCTTCATTTACTCAGAATATCGAAGCTGCGAGGAAGCTCGCGCTCGTGGAAACACGAAAGACGGGCATTACGTCATGAGACTGAATGACCGGTGCAAGGATCCCATCCGAGTTTTCTGTGTTGCCATGAATACCAATGCTCCATCGGCTTATATCACTTTAGAAGCTGGTCCAGAAAACAACTTTGCTGTTATTCATGACAAGCGACTACGAGACCGATTCCAATGCGATGGCGAAACGATGCAGCAGATATACAGAGACAGTGGAAACACTTCCTTTACTAAAGTGAAAATTGACCTGACAACGTTACGCATCGTTGACGACGACTTTGTGTATAGTCGTAGTTTTGGGAATAAGAGAGTTCCATACGGTACTGCGGGTGACTGCTACTCAATGAATCAAGGGAATTGCCGCAAGGGGAAGTTTAAGGTGGACCTGACTGGGACGTTGTTATCTGTGCGACCGGATGTCCGTTGGCAGCCGCAAGGGTTACCGAATAATATCCGAATACAGGTTAAATAAATTGAATTCTATTTATTATAATTTGTTCCTATATGGGCAATATGGAGTATATATGTATATGTGAAGTATTTATTGAAGCCTATATATGAATAGAATTGTATATATTATTACAATTTGCTCCTATAAGGGCAACGTGGAGTATATATGTATATATGGAGTAGTTATTGAAACCTTTTCCAAAATATGATATCATCAGGATTTCCGAAGAAGTAAAGATGGAAGCGTTGTCAGTGCAAAGTGTGGCGGATGGTGTTCGCGCTGCCGCCCGGCGAATGGTATAGTCGTAGCTCCTTTGTGCAAACTCCCTGGCGGTAAGTTCTTCTATACGTTAACTAAAAATATGTATTTGGGATTCTAAGATTGCTTTTGTTCCGAGCTGTTGCAACTAAAAAGCTTGCAAATTTTTGATACAGTGGACCACACAAGATACAAGGGTGGTCGGAAGAAGTTTAATGTTTAGCGTATCGTGGCAGCGTAATTATAATTGTTTCTTATATAGCGCAACATACATTTCTTTTCTGTGCGTTTTTACAATAGTTATTAAAAATAAGTAGATAAATAATATATGCAATACAATTAATATTCAAGTGACACTAAGAAATGTAAAAACTAGGTAAAAAAATTTTACAGTTCTAAAAAGGGGATAAAAACAATGGGTAAAATTTTGTGAAAAGGGAATGACAAAGTGTGGTAAAACAACACAGTAACTGTAGCTGCTATACATCATACGTAATCTTGAAAAGGTGGGTTTTTAAGAGTTCTTTAAAACGTTTAACATTATTGGAAACCCTAATTTCAAATGGAAGCTTGTCAAATTTTGTTCTTTCCCCTCTTCAGCTTGCCCGTATCCAATGGATGTCCTGGTTGCTTTGGACAGCTCAAGCGATGTGAGCAACTCCAACTTCGTCTTACAGAAGAAATTCCTGGTGTCCTTGGTCAACACGTTCACCATAGCTGCTAACAAATCTAGGATTGGAGTTATAGTTTACACCGCAGACCCTACAGAGGTTATTGCGTTACCTCAATATAAGAACGCGAAATCCCTAACCGATGGAATTACCAGAATTACGCGAATAACTGGACCTGCTGGGAACGACCGAATTAAGAGATTAATGCTAATGGCGAAACGTTCCCTGAAGGCTTCAAAGGTAAATCAACGTAAAATCTTGTAAAAATGTTAACTCGCCGATCATGTACGTTAACACGGTCGTCTACGATTCCAAAAACAGTTAGTCGTATTAACAAAGTTGGGTCCCATTTCATGACTTAAGGGAAATGAGGGTTAGGGAACAACCTGTCACGATAAGATTATCTTGTCCTTTGTCGTAATGCACAATGAAAGGGGGCGAGAACTGTACCGGTGCTTGCGCTTAATAGTGCAAGAAACAATCAGGCTAGATGCAAGTTCATCCTCAAAAGATCGAATGATAAAACGTTATTTATCTCAAAACCAAAATTGATGTGATTTCCAAAATCTTACTTTTAATATTTTGAAAGGTTCCAAAGACTCTGGTCGCTATTGTAGCAAGTGATATTCAGGAAAGCGTCAGTCAAGTAGCCCGGGAACTGAAGGAAGCGGAGATCAAGGTTGTTGCCATCGGGGTTGGAAACAGTGCAACGCGGTCTAAACTGGTAGAGATAGCCTCAACCGATCAGGAAATGCATCTTCTTCAAAGCTTTGACAAGCTTCAGTCGGTTGTTAACACAGTAGCGCTCCAAGCCTGTGAAGGTGAATATTTCCATTTAGTTAATCTTGAATCGGAACTGTTTACAATGCAGCTCGGCTATTTCTTGATTGGTCCGTTTGAGAACTAGGCCTACCGCACGCACCTCACACGCTATGATTGGTCCGTTTGAGTGATGGTCTTACAGCGGTTGATAAGAGTTTGAAACTCTATTTCTATGTTGCAAAAACAAAACTTTTCTTAGAAGCTGAAGCATAATAATTGCTCTCATGGTAAAGTATAACGGGTGTAATTAAACGTTTAGTATATGATATTGAAGAATGGGCAGTGATAATTCTGATACCCGATGAACGTTTGAAGGATGAGAAAAAGGTTAAATCGTATTGAAAAAAGCATGCTTTTCTTTGTTAGATTACTTTGTTGATACAGATTTTTATCAGTTCAACTGATGACAGTGGAATCCAGGTTTTGCGATATGCCAAGAGGACGTCAAATTATATCGTTAAACCGGGATATCGTTATACCGAGATTCCCGGTATAACGATATCATGAGAAGATTTCTAAAAATATTGTTATACCGGGAAAAAGGTGACGTACGAGTTTTACTCTATGTTCACTGATAAATTTGTAATTAATACTTTGTAATTTCAAATAATTCGCAAAGTAAGAAACGATCTACTAAAGCGGTTTAAAACACATCAATCAGCATTCATGGCTGCTGGAGTGTAAGCAAGAACAATATGTATTGTTCTGAGGCATTGATGTTTTTTTTATTTGTTTGAGTTTGTTTTGTTATAAAACCAGTATTTCCTGTGGTCTGTCATGTTGATTTTATCGTTGTACCGGGAAAGATTTTGCTCTCGGGGAAGAAATCCCAATCGTTAAACCGGGAATATCCTTAAACCGAATATCGTTAAACCGGGGTTCCTCTGTAATCTGTTTGCTAATGAAGTTCTCATCATTCTAAGATCCTTGTTTCAAGAAAGTCTGCAATTTCCATGCCCTGTGTAAGAATGGTGAGGACGGCTCAGCCGTGTGTGAGTGCCCGGATCCTGCTAAGTGTCCAGATAAAACCGAATCTGTGTGCGGCAGCGATGGTCGGACCTACTCGAACGAGTGTGTACTTAGAGCTACTTCATGTCGAGAGAAGAGACGTCTGTCTATTGATAACGTTGGAGTCTGCGGTAAGTTTCTTCTCATATGATACTATATCTTTTAACTCAAAAAAAGGCTTTAAAATGTCTTAATAAAAGCTTTTACTTAGCTTTCTACCTTAACTGTGATCTTAGTTACAGCATAGTCTGTGAACCTTGCATGTCCCGCACGGTTGCAAATAATACCTTTCCCATGTGCAGGAACGAGCAGAGAGCCGTGTCTAAACAATATCTTCCCTTTACAAAGTATTTCTCCTCAGCTGTAAGGATTTTACTAGCTCCATTCTTATTAAGCGTCCTTGACGTTGTGTATTTACTTATTTATATATGAACCAAAGCTTTTGTTGACTTTACTATGTTCAATTAGTTTTACAACATTCACTTTAAAATCTTTTTCAAAATTGACTTGAACATAGATTTTCATGGTGTTTCATTCAGGCCCTTGTGCTGCCAAAGAATGTCCTGCCAATAAACAATGCGAAATGAAGAATGGGCGACCAGAGTGTGTCTGTCCAGATTTCAGACAGTGTCCTGCCTCATTAGAACCCGTATGTGGATCGGACGGACAAACATACATTAGCGAGTGCCATTTACTGGCGCGCGCATGTCGGGAGGGACTGGACACTAACGTGACCAAACAGCAACAGTGTGGTAAGGCGACAGTTACTTGATACAACTTTCTGATTGCATAAAAAAGCTTTTATTATTTTAGTTTTGGTATAAAATTTTTTTGTTATTTTCTATTTACGTTTGTCTGGTATGTACGGTGCCGTAGCAGCAATGACTCTAAAAAACTATGATGCGTTTTTTTGTTGTACGAATATACTAGCGCGCTAGCTATATTTTCAAAAACTATGTGAATAACATATTTTCTTTTTATGTATATCAATACAATAATATATTTATTCATTTTTTTGTTCTTTATATTTTGATCCAACTTTTACCATGTTTAGATACGAACAATATTAAATGTCACAAGTTGTCGTTTAGAAGTTTGGACGAAAGTGTTAAAGCGATTGTCAACGTTAAATTCGTTGCTACCTTTGTTATATTTGTTTGGAAAGGTTTGAAATACAAGACCAATGCTCCAGCCTTTTTGGTTTTACTAACTTATGTTTGCTGACTTGTTTCAGACCCGTGTCATGGAGTAAGGTGTCCAAATGAAGCTAAATGTAAGGTTGACAGAAACGGAGAAGCCAGATGCGTGTGTCAATCCGAAAGGGATTGTCCTAGTGGCGTTAACACTGTTTGTGGAAGTGACGGCAAAAGTTATATGAGCGAATGCGTCATGAAGTCGAGGGCGTGTCGACAAAACAAGAAAATAGAAATAGTCAAACAGGGATACTGTGGTAAGACAACTCAATAATATTCCAGTTACTTGTAACACTCCAACCACCTAAATGAGGTTGTTATACATTCAATAAACGTACATTTTAAAAAGAAAAAATCTCAATGTCTTTGTTTTTCTAAGTTATCTCAAACAAATAGTTCTTTGTTTAGCTTCATTGCTCTTCGATAATCGGAAAACCAGAAAGTTTTTACAACAAAAATTGTACTTATCCGAGAAGACACGAAGGTCTAACCGCTTGCAGATGTCAGAGGAGAGGCAGTAGCTTCTCCCCAGTTGTTTTAAGACCGTTTGCGAAGTTTATGAATTCGACTCTTTTTTCAATGCACTGTTTTATGCTGCTTTAATCCAAAACAGAGACAGATACTGGCTCGCCTTGCTTCCTTTAGTTGGTTAACAAAACTTTTCAGTGGTAAATTGGTGGGTTCGATTACCTTCTAGAGCTCAGATAATTTTTAGTTACTCTCTCCGCACTAAAAACTTTGTTAGTATAATGTTAGTTTTTTTAACAAAAATATGTTTTCTCTTTTCTAGCTTTAGAAACAAGAGATCAATGTCAAATTTCTTTCTTATTTATCAAACTTCTACTTTGTTATAAAATTCTGTATTAAGAAAAACTCTAAAGCTCATTAGAGACAGACCAATTGAAAGCGGAAAATATATATTTTCTTCGTCATTTCATTGTCTTTTTTTAATCTCGTCCCAGGGCCGTGCGAACTGACAAATGCGTGCAATCTGTACAACGGACTATGTGTTCCCAGGCTTGACGGTACTGTATTTTGTACCTGTCCAAGTGAGAAAACTTGCCTTGAGAGAGTTCCTGTTTGCGGCACTGATGGCATGACCTACATATCCAAATGCCATCTTGATGTCGCGGCTTGTAGTCAAAAAGCAGTTAAAAGTGTGGCTTACAAGGGACCTTGCGGAGGTAATGAGTTATAATCTGTTCTACTACTTCTATTAGAGCTATTCGGGGCTGATGTAATAGTGCGTACAGTTGATGGATTCAGGATATTTGAAGTGGGAATGACTAAACTGCCCAGAATTAGAATCGGGGAGTTCTAACTTTCTCAGTCCTGTTGTGGTTCTTGTTAGTCGTTACCTAATAAAAACAAAAATAGTTAAAATATTTGCCGTATGTCGTGATTCTTTTCAGTCTGTTTAACGCCAAATGTTTGCTGACCTGCTTACGAGTGGAACTTTTTTGTTTTTTTATTCGAAAAAGGGGGAGGAACGTGTCTTGTCCCCACGGACCCTCCTCGGGTTCCCATAGTAACATGTCTAATATGCGTACGTTGCATGTGATAAGTCCTTTTTGAACAAGTTTATTTTACCTCGGCGTGTTTTTCACTGCAGTTACCTCGCTCTAATGACAAAACCATGGCTGATTGACTACTGATCAGATGTATTTTCTGTTTCATAACCAGGCCCATGCATGGCTTCGGCCTGCAGTAACAACGCCACTTGCGAATTCACATCAGATGGTTCGTCCTCTTGTAAGTGTAAGGAAAAAGGGGAATGCCCTGAGCTGAACGATCCTGTCTGTGGGTCGGATGACGTCACCTATCCCAATGAGTGCGTGATGTTCGCTGAAGGTTGTGCCGAGAGAAAATCTTTAACCGTAAAACACCGTGGTCCCTGTGGTATGTTACAGTGTGTTTTTCTGCTCTGCACTTCTCAGTGGGAAGCATACTAAGTGCTTACTTAAAAACTCGATTTTTACCGCAACATTTTGCCTTAGGATTTACGAAATCGTGCGGATACATAACTCGGGAAAAAATCCGAGCTCCTGATTCTCTATCACTGAGCTGTAGGAGCACATATCATTATAACAACTAGCCCGAGAAAAGAAAACATCGTTCAATAAATCTAAGTTTTGGACCAAGAAACGAGTCTTTGTTTTATACAACAATATTTCGACTATATTTCAAGTCATAGTCATATTGAAAAACATTAACAAGCGCAGTCAGCATTTGTATTTGCGTCTCAGAATAGCTCTAGGTGTCTACTAAAAGTAGAGGCTTTCAGGCCTTCGTTATTGCCCTAAAAGCCTCTAGAGACCTAGAGCTCTCTAATAATAGCTGTATATAATGTAAATACTGACTGCGCTTGTAAATAATTTTCAACATGACTATGACTTGAAATAAAGTCGAAATATTGTTGTACAAGTTCAAGACTCTTTTCTTGGTCAAAAACTTGGATTAATTGAAACGATGTTTTCTTTTTTCACGGGTTAGTTGTTATAATTTAATGATGTATTTAAAACTGCCAGATCAACATGCCTTTAGGAACACATATGGTGAGCAAGGTTTTTCAATTTGGTTGTGACACACGGACTGTACGACTCTACGACAGACTGTACTGTGACGCTCAAATTACTTGAATACCAACTCATTTTGCATTGCTTGAGGAGGAAACACAAAACATGAAAAGAGTTGTGTACGGCAGACTGTTCTAAATAATTGACATTATGATAACGGCTGCAGAGTACTTTGAAATGATGTTATTATTATTGATACTACAGGTCAATGCATGGATACACAGTGTACTGCTCCAAAGCGCTGTTTGGTGCTAGAGGGAGCGCCGGTGTGTGTGTGTCCAGCGAAGAACGACTGTCCTGCTGACATAGCACTCGTCTGCGGTACTGACAATAAAACCTACATCAACAAGTGCATGCTTGACGTCATTTCCTGCAAGAACATGAAATCGGTCAGAGTAGCTAGAGTTGGAGCATGTGGTAAGCACAAGAACCGTAGGCATGGATGGTGATGAAAATTGTATCGGTCACAATCTTGATGGTTTTGTTGTTGTTGGTTATGTTTTTATTAAAGTCCCTATCAAGCTTATTTTTTTACTTTTTGGATTAAAACTATTGTCATCTTTGAATTCAAAAGTCAAATAATCAGAGAAAATTTCCACGTCTAAGTATGCTTTTTAATAAAAAAAGATCAGAATGTAAATTTTGACCGAGCAGGCCGGGGACTGGTAACCTGTGACGTAGCAGCAGCTAGTTATGTGGTTTTTGCTTAAAAATATCTATTTTTGTTAGAAAATGTCATAGACTTTTTATTTCAAACATTCTCAAGGGAGTAATTCATTGATTAAAGTTACAACAATGTGACTATTGTAGCCAAAATTGAAATTTTTGAGATAAAAAAGATTGCCTCTGCTTCATGCCTCCTGCTACGTCATCATTGCACGCTTCAAGTCTAAAAAATGTAACAGGAATGGTGACAAAAGGTTTTATTTTCAAGAATTACTGTTATTAAAGGGTTCTACTTTTCATCTGGAACTTAAAAAAATAAGCTTGATAGGGACTTTAACAAGAGAAATCGAGGAAGAAAAAATCCAAACTGCAACGAGTGGGAATCGAACCCTCGGCACCCAAATCACACGGCAGGTGCTCTAACCACTGAGCTACTGAGGCAACTACAGTAGAAGTGAGAGAAAGAACAAACCAAAGACAAG
>JANVCF010091993.1:0-12408 GCA_025388745.1 Hydrozoanthus gracilis
TAGTTAGCCAGTGTTAACACCATACTGTTATTCAAGAGAGGAAAAGATGGCATACATCTAGGTTTAATAACACGAACCACCTTCTGTGGATTGTCGGTTATTAAGATACATACCTCCTTTACTCTTTCCAAAGCAAGAAAATCCCGGTAGATCTGAATCTGAGTATCCGACATGTACAGCCACACAATCAGGTCATTTTTCCTTGTCAGACTACTGGGCATTCTTTGGAAGCAAACAAGGTGAAGTTTTAGTCTTTCTAAAAGGACCCGAATATCAAAGAACTTACATTCTAAAGCAGTTAAACAGCTATTGGTAATGAATTTGGCAAGCAAAATGAGGGTAGTATGACTGAGTCAGTAAGTTAGTATGTATTAGGTAAGGGGTAAGTTAGAACGTAAATAAATAAATAAGTAAGTAAGTAAGTAAGTGAGTGATTACGTGAGTAAGAAAGTAAGTGAGTGAGTAAGTAAGTAAGTAAGTGAGTAAGTAAGTAAGTGACTGAGTGAGTGAGCGAGTGAGTAAGTAAATAAGTGGGTCACTGATTGAGTATGCATAAGTACGTTAAGTGTGTACAGTCTTTAAACTTGAGTCAGGCACATTATTTTAAGGCTAGCTATCCGATCACTGTGGAATCCCCCAAAACACCGTACAATACTGAAACTATAAGCTCACTTGACCAACGTGTCAACTTTATCCTCTCCAACCGCGCCCGCGTTTTCCGCCACGTTTTTGTTCCTCTTTTCAAGCACCATTGCTTTCGTACGCCTCAGAAAATGAGGTTCAATAAGTTTACGAAGGCTTTCCGACATCTCTAACCCAATTCGCTTCTCGTACGCACTGGCATCTCGCTCACGGGCCTGAAATCAAAGTAGTCTACTCAATTTGTTTGATAGACATCAAAATCATCGGAATGATAAGAACCATCCACCTCTTCTAGCTAATGTACATACTCCTTCACCTCCGGCAAGTCCCCCTCAATTTTGGTCCCAAAAATTTCTCGTGTAGATGGCGAAAAGTTGACAATTTTTCCTTGTCAAGGAACACACTTCAAGTCTGAAATTTGTTCGTGTAGACGGACAACAAGGAAAATGTGACGAAGGTATGACGCCCAGGCGCAACTGAAAACTTGTCAAGGAAAACGTGCTCGTCGTTTACACGAATAAGGAAACCTTGTATAGGAAAAATTGTAAAGGAAAACTTATTGATCATTTCCAAGAGCAATAAAAAAATAATCGTCAAGAAAGTTGTGAGGGAAAAATGGTCGTGTAAACGTGGCTTTATATTGTAAGATGCAAGAAGCCAAAAATTAGTATAACTGGACTAAAAATACTTCTTTTCGTTTTTACACGAGTTTTTTAAGTATTTATGTGCAAATATCTTGGCAAGTATGTTTTTACCTTCGGCTCAGGAAAGAACCTACTTTAATAGAATTATACTAAAAACAACATCCTTCTAGGGGTTTATATATAATTTAAGTAATTTTTCCATTTTAACAAACAATTAACCCATAAGTCATAAACAAAGTGCTGTTTTTTTCAGTGGAATGGTGGCGAAACACGCTAAACATTTTAAAAGTTACAACGCGTGTTCTAAACTTCTGATTGCCTTACGTTTGTTGTAGGACGGTTTACACCCTAGTATGCAAACAAGCATTTGTACCTTTTGCAAGACAAAGTTTACTGTGATCCCATTTCCGAACTGGGACTAAAATTATCCAAATGCAGATTAGCCCCGATAATTCGAAATCCCCGCTTAACCGAACAAAATCCAATTCACCTTAGACTTTTTGTTAAATACGAAACAAATCAGCTTAAACTCGATTCATTAACAAACGTCGTATTGTTTTTGCTTTTTAATTCTTACACTTCACTCTTTCTAGCCAATAAGATCAACTACTGATTCGACGAAAGCAGAGTCTTTGTAAATGGTTGCCAGCATTTATTTCGTCCTAATTCTTACCCCCGCTAACTCGACCCGTTTTTCGTTCATCGGAGTTCAAATTAACGGGGTTATACTTTAGTGAGTAGAAGCCGAAACAGAAGGAAGGTCCAACTAAAGTATTTCGACTTTTACAAAGAATCTTCGCTACTACGACACGCTTACTCGAACAATGGGGTTTTCGTATTCTGCTTTGAATGTTCTTGACGTTCCTAACAACTTCCCTTGACACACAAAGTCAAACAAAGACCACATTTCCTGAAATCCAAAAGAGAAAATACAAAGGTTAGTTTGTACATCATCATACAGTACCCGCACACATGAGAAAAAAAATGTATGCTTTTTACATAAATTTGTTCTTGTTTGGAAATGGTCTAATTAAATGTGCTGGGTTTTTATCGTTTCCATTGCAGTATATTCAATTTTGTTTACAAGTACACGTAGCTGCATTCTAATTTTCAAAAAATACCTGAAAGTGCAGTAGCATCAAACAAATTGTGTTTTCTTCAGCAAAATATCAAAATATAATTCAGTGCTGTAAAACGCTTTCTGACTGTTTCAAGTGTCGGAAAGCTTCATTCCCTATGTTAGTGTCTTTGCTATGTCACTTCGGTGGTTCATGCAGCACCTGCAATATTTCGTCTTTTATCTAATGACATGTCTCGATGCTTTTCAGCCATTCATTGTCTTGCTTGTCAACAAGATATATGTCTTTTACATTTTAGTTCTGTATACAAAGAATGATTCTCTGCTACTCATTTCATCGATCTCGGAAGGCTGGAGACTGGCCAAGTCATGCATCTTTTGCAAAGAAATCAAAACCAGGATTGACCCAATTAATCAAGCAATCACATCTTTTCGCAGGATAGTCTTAAAGTAAGTGTTACCCAAGTTACAAGTCTTTGAAACCCGAACCACAACCTGATGACTGACGTACACTATCTAACTTTGCTTTCAAGGCCATCCCTATCTTTGTGGTCTTCTAGTGCATGAGAACATCCCTTAACACTGAACTACATATGTGATAACACTGTGCTATATATGTGGTATGCCTTTCTGTGATTTTTCCTGTGCAAACTTAAACGCAACTTAATTTCATTAACTGTCTTTGACAAGACAAGAATGTGTTATTCCTTACCCTCAAATTGTTCTGAACAGGAGTTCCCGTCAAAATGAAATGGTGGTCTGCGGGAATAGCGCGACAGTTCTTGCTGGTTTTCGTCGTGTTCTTAATCTTGTGACCTTCGTCTAAGATGATATAGTCCTACGGGTTAATCACAAACAATACTGTTTATTTGATTTCACTTTCTTAGACTTGTAGCAGGTCGGTTAAGATAGTTTATTGGCAGCAGCATTAAAACTTTGTACAACATTAAACATGGCAAGGAACTGAAGAGGATGCAAGCTATTTTATCGAGCTTCAAAGAAACGCTTTCAAAAAAGATTGAGTGTAAGGACTAAGGTTTTCATGTTGGCAGTGTCGACTCGTACTGTAATCCTAGGGTCGCGAGTTCGAGCCCTGGTTAGACCACTGTGTTTTGTCCTTGAACAGGACACTTTACCCGACTTTGTCCCAGTCGACTCAGCTGTATAATTGAGTACCAGTTCTGCTGAGAGCTAACCAGCATCAGTAAAATCATACTAGTGGTCTATCATGAATGCTGCATTCTGATTGGCTACGCTACTCATAGGCTATTAGTGACAGCCTACGAGTAGCGATTGCGCGTGATCATATTTGTCGTAAACATTAAAAAAATAATTTTAGAGCTTTAAAAAAAGATTTTTTACTTCTGATTTTTGACCAACAAGTATGATTTTACTAAAACAATTACCCCTCTCGCCCTCATGGGCTAGTAGCCAAATAGCCCATTCACCCTGCGGCCTCATGGGCTATTGGCTTCTAGCCCAATCGGGCTCAGTTTAGTAAGGTTTTTATAAAGTGCGAAGAAGAGAAAAAGACTTGCATTGTTGTAATTGAAATGTCAAAAACGTTCAGACTATTCTCGAGTCCTTTCCTTGCTTTGGTGGACAGTTTTTCAGAACAGCATTGCAAAACACTTGCGTCAGGTCCTGGCATGGGAAACATTTGGGTTTTTAATACATTGTACTTCTAACCACTACAAGCTTACTGTACTTGGCCCTTGCTGACCAAACCGAGCATCCCGGTAGGTCGGCGCTAAGTTCCGTTGTGTTGTGCTGAACGCGATACACAATAAATAAAGACGCGCGCGTAATAGAACACTTGCCAAATGATTTTGTCTTAACTTCTTATTCACTACGCAAGTTTGCTAAAACGGGGGACTACATGCAGCTTCGCGTTTTCAATCCTAAAAAATACCAGAAAAAATATCGGACTGAAAATTTCAACCCCTAAAAAATACGACGGTCATATGTACCACCCAAATATTGGGAGTCCCCTTCCCTCCACCGGGGGACTGCGCGCAAGCACTCTAGCAAAGTATACGTACATGCTTAGCGAATTTGATGATTTTTTTCAAATCACTAAAAAACCAGTAACTTAAGTGACGACGACAAATAGCAAAACAGCAGGGTACAGTAGCTTTTGAAGATACTGTAAGTCCAGTATATGTATGCATGTAAAGGTTAACTTGCCAGATCCAAAACTGGAATTGCTTGTTCTAGAGTATTCTTGAAAAAAACAGTAATTACTGACCCATTTGAATTCTTGTCCTCTCCAGTCTTGACACAATGTTTCATGACTTGAACAAACCATCCCTAAAGCAAAGAGAGCATTTTGAGTACTGTAACTCAGATTGCACGTCTCGTTGTAAGCTATGTTACTATAGAAAACATTTTACAATAAGTACAGGTAAGAATAGCTTATGCATGTGATTTAACCTTAAGTATTTCATAATTATTTACTGAAAAAATATGTAAATAACAACAGCTGAATGGCAATCTGTGAACAAAATTAATATTAGGTACAACTTATAAAACAAATACTTATGTCGACATAAGTTAGTTGAACTTCCAGTTCATAAAACCTTACATATTTTTGTAAAAAATTGGGTATCACTCAAGTTCCAAGGAGTGCTTGATGCAAACTAACAAGAGCTTGATAAAATATAAAACTTGTACAAATGGAGATGCAAAAGTTTTTAATACATTTAAACTAGTGGGTAAATTTTAGTAAATGCACAGTTTCAAGCTTGGCACATTACCATCAGTCTTACTGGGGAGAGAGCAGCTCTATTGTGCACAAACAATTAAACAATGGGTGTTTGACCTTCTGTGCTGCATCCCTCACTATAAAAGACCAGATCTATAAACTAAGTTAACTTTACCATAAGTCGTAAGACAAACTCCAGCTTTCCTTTGAATCTTCTCCAGGTTTTGGTTTCTTTCCTTCTTGCTAGGTCCATGAAAAGCTTTTACTCTAATTCCTGGGGACCTGTTGAAAACTGTCAGTGGTTAAATCAAATACAACAAGAGTAATATACTTTAATTTTTAAAAACTTTCGGACATTTTACCCATAAGTAAATTGTGGAAAACTGACAACACTTAATACAGAATTGATTAGAGATTTTTCTTGAGTACACCCTCCACATCAAAACCCAGAAACTAAAAATAGGACAGTCCAAAATAAAGCCCATATAGAGTGGAACTTTAGTCAAAAATAAATAATTATAGTACTTGCATAATTATATACCATTATTAAGGACTTCAGAGTACTAACCAAAAATAAATATTATGGAAAGTAAACCAGGCTCTAAGACTTACAAAAAATTGAAACGAGAAGAACCAAAAATAGACTATTTGCTTTGATGCTAACAACAAAAAGCAATGGTTTTAAAATGACTGCAAAGGTCTCACCATTTTCTCCATTCCTTTTCCCAGTTCTCTATTACCGAAACTGGCATAACAATTAGTGCTGTCTTTATTATTTCAGAATCAAACAATCCAGACAAGAAGGCAATCACTTGGATTGTCTTGCCCAACCTGATAAAGAACATAAAAAACAATAAAAAAATTATTAAAAAAATAATACTGTACACTTAGTTGATATGCTTTTAAGTTGCACACCATCTGAAAATTGATAATAATGTTTCGGACTGTAGCCCTTCATTGAAGTAACATGGAGTGAAGTGTCAGTATCTTTAATTTTTCCATTATAGTGAATTGGGCTCAAAATTAACTTTTTTGAAATAGCCAGCACTAGTTCTAAATATCTGGTAGCCAGCCTTCATTTTTGGTAGCATTGGCCACCTATAGGTGACAAGCTCTTGCTCAGGCCGAGTTGTTCAAAAGACATGGTTAATTACCATGACAACAAACAAGTTTTGTTTAATCCAGGTTAAAAGTTAACCAGCTTTCACCCAACCACCCCCTGATGTACAACTTAAAATATTTACTGGATAGCAATACTGTACAATTCTTGAAAACTGAAAATTGAAATTTGCATGACTTAAAGAGGTTTTTATACTTTTTCTTCAAAAAGCATCAAACATGACTGCATTTAATGATATAGAGAACCATGTAGAATCAGACTCCTCTTATCCTTGTAGACCTTAAATGCCTAGAGGTGTTGACTACAATGCAAAAATTGCTATACGTACATTACTGATATAGAACTGATCAAAAACTGTAGAAAGAATTTGTTGTAAGTTTTGATTGATTCTATTATAGAGTTGAATCTTGTGAGAATAAGCACTGCCTGGCAATAAAAATGGTTTTAATTATTAAGACAGGACAGTTGAATTCATGGGATCATTGACAAGGCTTCCATCAATTATTTAGGCCACAAGAAATTTACTTTGTAAAAATATAGTTGTTTGAATAGCAGGGTTTCCACACTACTAATTCTATTTGCAATAATAACTATAATTTATTAATAATTAATGCTAAAAAATAATTAACTTGTAGTTACTTAAAGTTAAACATATTACAATACAGTACACACACATATATATACTGTAATTATATTTATTGAATCTCTTTTAACAACCATTTTTGTTTTCAAGAATTCATATATTCATCTGGAAATTAAACATTGAACTTCAATGAGAATCAATCATTAATTTGTACATATAAAAAGCAACTTCATGATCAGAAAATGTTTTTCCTGTAATTTGATAAAAAAGTTGAGTAAACAAAAAAGTAAAATTATTAAAGGTTCTTGGATATATTACAGTATATGGCTAGAAAACAGAGCATACAAGGTGTAAGCGTACCCCATGTCATCACCAAGAATGCCACCTTTTTTCTGCTGAAACAATCCCCAAAACCAGAGAACTGCACTTTTTTGATATGGATATAAAGCATTGTAGATATTTTCAGCGAGTCGAAAGCCATTGCCAACCTCAACCATTCCATCGTCCTCATCTTCGCTTTCCTCCTCTTCTTCATTTTCATTTAGTTCACAGATGTATTCCTTTAGAAGAAAGAACACATTAAGCATTGACGGAGGTAACAATAATTTTGAACAACAGTGTGTGTTATATAAAAGACTATAATTAAATTCATATAAAAAACATGCAAGTTTACATTTGTCAAAAAAAATAAGGTCCAAAAGCTCTAATACAACCCCATGGCCCTTTCAAGCATGTTTACAAGCACTGAGACCCATTTTTTTCTGAAAAACAGGAACAGGTTGAAACAGACAAATTTTTGCAGTACAAGCACCAGAAGAAAATCTAAATAATTTCTCATTAACACTTAAATTTGAAACTCGAAATTGCTGTGCACATTTTAAGTCTGTTACCTCAAAGAATTTTTTTGTAAACTATAAACTATATAAGCAGTCCAGCCGATTTAAACATTTGTTTATTTTTCAAACTAAATATACACTCAGAAAATGTCATAACTGAATAAATAGTTTTAAATACAGTTGATTCCTTATACAGTAACTTCAACCCTTGGTAACTTGAATTCCCTCCTGACTTAAGGTCATTCCCCTGAAAAAAATCCATTCATAGATTTTTTTTCAAACTTTGTCAGGTTGCTCTTTTGTATATATTGATTCCTAAAATTGAATAAAAAGTGGGGGTCACCAACTTCGTTTTGGAGTTACAGAGTGTCAAAATATGGTTATTTTATGCCAATTTAGTCAAAAAATGCCAACATTGCAGTTTTTGTCCGACTGCCAATAACAAACTTTCACTAAATGTAAACTAGGGTAACTTTCAGTCGACTAAGCTACAGGTTTAAGGAGTTTTGTCAACTATTGTCTTAAATTAACATGATTAATCAGCGTTAAAATTACCTCATTCCTAGTCAAAATAGCTAAAAATGGCCCACCAGAAGAATTTCGATGACCCAAATTCTATACTTTTTGTCGATAGATTTTTTTTAAATTTCTACACCAGTTGGGAAAAGTTGTTTTCTTACAAAATTGAAAAAGAAAAAGGGAGTTCCCCAATTTCAGTTTTTAGAAATTAGGCAAAATTGTAAAAAAAATTAGCATCTAAACGGTATTTTCTGTGAGAGGCCTGGGGTGAGTGTGGTTAAGCTTGCCTTAATTTGTGTCCAAATTAATGAAATCGATTCTAGTCAGCGAATTCATGAATCATTAGGCAAAATTGAGCCATTAGTGAGAATTTTTAGTACAAATAAAAAAGTTGTGAAAAACGTGCATTTATAAGAGCTGTGCAATGCAAAACAGAGGAATGACCTTAAAGCAAACTGATTTCCTCCCTTGGATTTGCCCAATATATTTACTGTACTTTTAACCAAATAACTCAAAACCTCAATAATTCCAAGTAACTCTAATTTCTCAAGGCAATTCAAGTTACTAGGATTAAACTGTGTATCAAACCTTTAAATAATAATTTATAATTCTTCTTGCTAATAAAATCACCAATGACAACTATAAGGCATAGTAACCAAAAAAATACATGTAAATCAGTTTATAGTTTATGTTAGCATAGGTAATTATAATTTCCATACCTTAAGCTTCTTGATTCTGTGGGCCAATTTTTGGCTGTTGTGGATTTGATAAGCATTCTGATAAAGCACCAAAGCTCCATGCATGTCACCTTGCCGAGTTTTCTCTTTGCCTTGTGTGACCAGGTGATTGAATCTTGCTCTGTCAGCATTTTTTATACTGGGAGTTGCTGCCAACTCATCTATAAATAATAAGTTATCAGATACATAATTTATATTATAAGTATATATATAATTACCACTTACTCTACTTCAATTGAGGTGGATAGTGGCAGAATATTTGAAGGTGCATGATAGATATTCATCAAGCCACTATCCACTGAAATTTTGAGGTAGAATAAGTGTTTTTTAAGAAAAAAAAACACTTTTATCACATAACTTGAATCATGATGAGTGTGGCGAGACTCACGCGTGAGCAGCCTAACATACAACAAAAATGTTTTGACAGTTTGTAAACTACAAAGTGTTATAAACTGGCGTAAATTTCTTTAGGCTGTTTTAAAATAAAATGTCCCATGTTTTTAAAGGAAAACTACTTCAAGAACATCATGATCTGAAAGTGGCATGAAGTGACTACTTCTGTCTGCTGTTTTGTTTTGTTCTCATTATCTACTATTTTGGAGGTAAATATAGTCTCACATCTGCTATTTCTTAACCAATCAAACTGTGCATAGCCAAGCTGGTATATACTACTAATTATGCTAAACCTTTCACTACATGTTATGCTATATATAAAAGTTTCATGTTCCCTATACTGATATTTACCCGGCTATAAAAATCAAAAACTTTTTGGGCCAAGAACTAGTCTTACTTAAGGTTGACTATAACTCCACAACTCTTTTCTGATCAAGATAACACTAAGATACCGGGTTGACTGTGTCAGAAATTGAAAACAATATAAATTTACTATTTATAGGCATAACTATTTTATGTATGTGTGTATAGTGACAGTGTATAACTCTTTTAAATATAGCAAAAAGGAACAAATACATGTTTCGATCAACGTTATCATCTTCAGAGAATTAAACTCTGACACGCTGTAATATACCAAAGGCAAGCGTAAGAGAAACCGAAAGAGAAAAAATCCAAACTGCCCGAGTACATTCACATGGCGGCAACTACAGTTGCAAAAAAATATCTAAGTGTAAGCAACATTATCAGAAAAACTAAACAACGATTTGTTTTTCTCTCTCTAGATCTCTTTGAACTTGATTGTTTCTGGTAGAATATATTCAAAATCTAAAAACACGAGTTCAGTGACTTACTCTTATCAGTCTTGCTGGCGGAGGGCGAAGTTCCCGCCTCGCCATTGTTCAATCCGGACTTGACCGTTAACTTTGCTACGCCTGCGGTGGCACATTCCAACTCTTTGTCGAAATTGCTGTCTTCATCCATCAAACTGGCGTAAATAGTGAACTCACGTTTCTCGAGATTGATAACAACTGCTATTCGATTCGAATGTGGCGCGAGCGAGGGTGGCACAAAGAGTTTATTTATTTTCAGTGTAGCCCAGACCCGCCCAGTATTTTGCATCTGTCGAAGCCTGGGTGCTAGAAAAGACAGAACTAATAGTATTGCGCTTTCCTTTTGCTTCATTTTAAATGGTTTAAAAATGCAACCGTAGCAGTTCTTTTCACCCGGCCTACAGTGCCGGGCCACTCAGCTAGATAGAATAGATTCCGGCAAACAAATTTATCCAGTTCAAATTTGCAAGAGTGCCTTTTCCTTGTCGGGCACCTCAAGTCCTGCAATCTTATGATGTCATGGCGATGGAAGGGCCAGCTTTCGCCGTGCCGGCGTGTCAACAGGTAGGAATTTATGTCTCGATAGTGTACATATATAGTTCTTAACTCATAAGTGAGTTTTGTAAAGTATATAATTTCCATTCATTAAGTAGTCTAAATAATTCATTCGTTTTAAAACTTTTTCACTGCCGCGGTGGGCTCACAGGCAGCCCAAGGTTGTTGTTAGTAAATCGACTGAACTCGGGTTTTTTGCCATTACGTACTATGGAGCGGATAAAAAAGGTTTTATGATTGTTATGCTAATAATTCATGCAAATGTCAAAAATAAACTATTTCATGTTTCAGTTCTAGATGCTCCTTTTGTCTCACTGGAAGTTTAAGAGCTTTCATAAGTCATCTAGACATAAACAGGAACTCAGAGGCTGCCCCAGGGAAGAAAGAGACCTAGGGACCAGCGAATTCCTGTTATCTATTCTTGTAATTCAGTTCATTCTATCAACAAACACCAAGCCTGGGCTGCCTGTGGTGGGCCTATTTACCAGGCTAGTGGAGTGTCGGGCCCAGTGATTCTCAATAAATCTACTCACCTATAAAAATCAAAGTGGTCCCCATTATATTTAGTACTATTGTGCGAGTCAACTCCAGCTGCAAGTACTCCCCCTTCCTCCCTGGGCAAATCCTGGGCATTTGAAAATGTTGGTCAACTGAAATGCCCGGCTCAGTGGGCAATTTTCTTGGGAAAATGCCCTGCCCTCCACTCCTACTATGATGATAGATGCCTAACAACCATATATAAAAATATTGCAGGCTTTCAAGCAATCCTACTTTTCCTACTATTTCCTACTTTTTTGACCCTTCTCCTATTATTCCTACTTTTTTCTCAAAATGCCTACTATTTCCTTCTCTTTATAATTATGCCGCAGTTTCAACAAATTGTGCAAGGTTGTATCATGCAGGATTGGGAGTAAGCATTGCAGGTGTTCAGGGTTATATAGCCTGGACTACATGTCGCAAGGAAGATTTCTTGATGAACAAATGTTCATCTGGCATGTTCAGTCCAGATGGCTCACTCTCATACCAACTGGAAAAGAGTCACAGGCAGACTAGAAGCAGTTCATCAGTACTTCTTCAAAGATCTGTACCAAAGGCTTTATTCTTATTCCTTCTTCTAAGCCCTCAGTTGTCCTACTTTTCTCCTATTTTTCCCCTTGAAATCCTTCTTTTGTCCTACTTTGAAAAGAATTTTGGTCCTACTTTTCTCCTACTTTTTCACCTGGGTGTGCTTGAAAGCCTGATATTAGTTGTTAATTTTTTATAAACATAACTGTTTCAGCTCAATAGAACTTGATAAAACAGTGGAAACAGAAACTAAACAGAACATTGTGCATCTACTGTGCTTTACTCTCCACCCAACCTATCTTGTGTAGAGGTTGTTCCTTGTGCCTTATTTTCGTGGTATATATACTATTTACTCAAAAATAAACAGTCATATGGTCTAATGGTGAACTGTTAGGGTCACAAAATTAAATGAGACACTAGCTTTCACCAGACAAAGACAAAACAAGTGGTTTTCTTATTTAATATAAGTCTTTTATGGTCAATAAATGTTCTTTTATTCCAAAATGATAGTGTTTGAAACTCTTGACTTCTGAGCACCATCAGAATTACAAGGCAAGTTTTTTGTTGTTTGCAAAGGCCAAGGGGGCAGAGACACTGCTAACTGCCAATTGCCGTGGGTACTCATCTTCTATCAAATGCCCGAGGTTTGCCCATAGGGGGACATGCTCGCAGTCGGACGTGACGCGCACAATAGTGTGTACT
>JANVCF010092104.1:0-10785 GCA_025388745.1 Hydrozoanthus gracilis
TATTTCGTATTCTTTTGTCGGCATTTAAATAAGCACTTTGGGTAGAATATTCTTTTGAAAGTTCAACTCAAGATCGACACTAGTAGGGCTAATTTGAATGAAAACAAAAGAATATTAAAATCACTGCTATTATTGTCTTAAATTTAATATTATTATTAAAAAATAATATCAGCTAGAGTACAGGCCATTTGGCTGCTATGAATGACATTATGAAATTGCAAACAGTAACTCAGGAGCAACTGTGAAATTTTCATTTTGAAAAACTTTGCAACAAGCCATTATTACCCTTAATAAATAGATTTGGGGATGAGCAGCAGTTTTTTTTGCTAACTAGTTACTTTTTTCAAATTGTTTTTTTTTTCAACTTGTTTGTTTTTCCCAACCGGTTTATTTTTCTCATATCAGTCTGAGACCAATAACTTGTGGTATTTAGAAATGTTGACATGCTGGCAATGGTTGCTTGCTTAGTAAGAGTCAGGGGGGGTTGGAGTTATATGTAGGGAGTGGATGGTTAATAAGGATGATAAATAGAACTGATTGGTAGATGAGGTTGGGCAGGGAGTGGGAGGAAAATGAGGAAGGACTTTCTGATAAAATAATTAATTTTTTGAAACCTCCAAAAGGACAGGCCCCAGTTTTTCTCTTACACCCCCAATAAAAAAAACCCTTTTGCAGATGGCTGAAAATAAAAAAAATTGATACTCAAAAATTAAACCAGTATTTTTAAAAAATAAATTGTTTAATAAGAAAACTCATAACCAATTATTAAGGAATATAGTGCATGTTTTTAATTGACTTTCTAGTTCTTCTGTTGTGTGTTTGATATTAATATTCTAAGAGGAATACTGATCTTTGGAAAATATTTCCCTTTAATTTATTCTTCAACAGACTTCGTCCACCCCTGGTAGAAGGAATATTGGTAGTGCTAATGACTGCAGGTAACTTGCTTCTCTGTGTGAGGGAAGAGAGACTGAGGAGAACTGAGATGGTCAGATGTGCACAAGACTTGTTGGATAACTGTGATGGTATGTGTAAACTGAAATGCCAGACGCAATGTTTCAAAACCTGATTAGTGCTAACCAAGGAAAAGTTTTTTAATCCATGCTCCTGTTTCCTATCTTCTGGAGTTTGCTTTGGGCTGAAATTTTTGGGGCTGATCTGTTCGTTTTATTGATAAATCTGATCAGTATTCTGTAAGCATAACAAGGCTTTACTTATGAAGAATTTTTTGTTTAAATTTTGTCTTAATCCAGGGTTAAGTTAGTCGGGGATTTTGGGAACCAGGCCCTGATCACCACAGCCTATGTTCTGTGTGATATTATGTTTAATTAGCCATTGTACAATATGTGACCATGTATTAAAAACAGTAACTCCTGAATGGACCTTTAAGAAACAATTAAGTACTGTGCTCTTAATAATTCGCCCTTCTGCCATTCCTTATATGGTTACCAGCCAGTTGTTCATGGATGCCGTCCGACTATGTGGATCCGTGTATTCCATCATCTCCGTCAATATCGCTTACTTGCACTCTGCGGGACAAGGAATTTGTCAATGTTCCATCAAACCTTCTGGTGAAGGGCGACATTATAGTGCTTGCTCCAATGCATGCTGCCCCAGCACAATGTCAACAGGTTAGTGCGATATGCGTTTTAGTGTCAACATGGGTTTTCAGAGGCATACCTAGGGGGTGGGGTACCAGGGGTTCCAGAACCTCCCCCTCCCTTCCAGCACCCCTTTTCCTTCACCTTTTCTTTTTTTTACTACAAGGGTCTGTCAGTTTTGCAACACACAATTCATGAGGCCTTTTATTTCACAGGAGTTTCTTTTTTTGTGTGAATTTTGCTATGCATTTCTTTTTTTTACACATGGCAATAAAAAGTTTCTACAATTTAAAAATTCCACAAAAATAAGCACCATAAAAATATTTATTGGCATAGTATTTTTCCAACAAAAAGTATTTTAAAACCTTGTCTTCAGTTACTAAATATGAATTTTGTGATATCATTTATGTACCTATTGTTGCCATGGAAACAAATTAGATACCACATTATTGCATTTAATAGTACAAATGAAGTTGATTATATTATTATGCCAAACGTCACGTCACTCAGATGAATTGTGTTGAAAGTAGGAAGGGGGAGGGGGGGTCCAAATGAAGGAGTTTGTTTTAAAGTAATCAGGTTCATTATATAAAATCAATTTTTTTAAATTTAATTAACTGTATTTTGTTGAAGTTAGAAGATTTAAAAGATTTCGTTTATGCCATTGTTGAACAGCTTGTTCATGGACAGTCCAGAGACTTTCAACTTATTCTGGAAAAGGGGGAAATTCTTGGATCTCCAGACCACTGCACAATGCAGCCTGGTAAGAAATGAAATGAATTATTAGTGAGGCCAACTGTTTTGAAGTCAAACTGGTGCCAGTTAATGCAACACCTACTGTAATAACGTATTATGTTTCTATTGAGGCCGTGCTTGCATTTTGCCTACAACAAACATGTATAATGATTTTGTTGTTTTTATAATTATTTATGACGAAGGTGATGATGATATCATGTGAAGGTGATAAACATTGATAGCGAAACTTCATGGTTTTTACTGTTTATATACTGGAATCTTGCTCAAAGTGTAGTAAACTCCGTTTATTAAGTCTCTGGGATAATGTACAAACTGAGCATGTTTTTGGATTATACAGCTTTCAATTTTATGAATGTGAAGCAAGTTCAATGTACTAATTGAAAAAAAAAACTTTCACGGTGTAGCTGTATTATTTTCTCATCTTAAAGGAAATAAATTTCTTTCTTTTTTTATTGTGTACAAATGCTTTTGTTACCTAATGACTAATTTTTGTGTTTAAACTTTTCAAAAGGCCCAGTACGTTTTGGCTAGTCTTTAAAAACATCCCAAGCATTGGTTTTTGGTGCAAAAATGTGAAGGCTTGAAGTTCTATTTGTGGCTAATTACTCTCAAGTTTAATTGAAAAATTATAAATATTCTTGGGAAGTTTTTGTTAAATATAAAAATTAGTCATCTTTTAAGATAGCCACTCAAATTATTATCACTTTAGCTGTTTCACACTTATTTCTTTAGTTTTTTCACCCCATCAAACAGGCAGTATTTACTAGTTTTGTAAATCTATAGCTGGTGCTACTCATATCCATCTATTTTCCATTTTATCCATGTAGATAATTCTACAGATGAAACAAAAACAACATCTTTGCAACCTGTGCCAAGGGAGAAGTTTGTTGTGACAAGTACTCCATTCCAGGAACCACTTAGGTAAGAAATGAAAGGTTTGTTGTCATGGCATTTCTTAGAAGAAAATAATGTTTGGTATTTTATTTGTTTACCAAAACAGCCTACCCCTTTTCAATGCAATGACTGTGGCAAAAGAAGGCGCCACAACCGTTCGATCCTGGACAAAGCTGAGGGTCAAGGCTGACCTGAAAGCTACATAAACAAACCTGCCTTTAATTGTTTTGTTTTTCAAATCCATAAAACTGTTTATGATTACAATGTCAGTAGGTCAGAGCTGACCAGTCTTTTTTGTAATTGTTTTTTCAGGAGAATTCTGAAGAATGCCACTCACAGGCCCACTAGTGTTCTGGAAAATGAACGACATTACATAGTAACCACAGTTATAGAGAAAAGACTTTTACCGGTTGTCCTTGTAAGTTTGATTACATTTCAGTTTTCTTAGTTGAAAGCAGCCATGATTTGATTAACAAAAGTGGTTAAACAGCACATGTAATGTAGTTCTGTTCTGTTACACTGTTTGTGTAGTACAAACGAAATTAAGCAGAAAAGCATGTAAAAAAGAACAACTCTGAAATTCAGAAGATTGAATGCATCATCTTCGCCGATAATTATAATAAAATGAATCAAATATAGGTACAAAATTGTTTTTAGTGTTCATGAAAGTACACCAACGTTTTTGATCATCAACAGCTCTACAGTTTGCAAACTTAAATAATTGTCAGCAGGAGAAATTATAATTGCAAATGCTAAAGACAAGAACTTGGTCGTTCCTAGAGTCTCAATTCTTCTGCGCTCGCTTGGTCTGTCTTCGTTCGATCGCCCTGCAAATTTGGCCACTGCAGGCCTGATAGGTGTGAGATTTTGGTGCACCTTCCTTCACCTCGCATTCTGAGATAGGCAGTCAGTTTGACCCACAGTCTCAATACCTGAACTCCTACTTTAGTTATATACGAAAGTATTCGGTTAGACATAAAACGCTATTCAAGGTATTAAAATATATAAAAGGCGAGGTAAATATATTTTCGAAAAAGTTTCTGAATGTTTTCAGTTAAAAACCATCTTCAGGGAAAATATTCGGATGACTAAACTTTCGGACAAAAAAAGGTCCAATAATTTAATTGTCCAAAAAATTTGAATTCCAAAAGTATTAAACTATACTTAGTTTTAATTAACGACTTTATATTGCAAGTTTGATAGCCTGGGGTGTTCAGAACTGAGTATTATGTATCGAATGAAGTATGTCTATGTAATGGCTATGTGGCTGTGTGGTTAAAAATAAATTATAGAGTCTATGAATGTATTATAATAGAATGAAGTGTGTCTTTGTTTAGTGGCTAAGCGGCTACGTGATGAAAATTATCTTCAAACTACCATAAGTATTGCCTTAAATGACATAAATGTTGTAGCCGCTGTGTAACCATAGCCACTGGCTTCAGAGATAGAATTATCAGTGCGGGGTATTCCAAGTCTAGCCCCCAAACATATTTTTTAAGGGTTCTGTGTAGGTTTAGTTCATTCTGACCCGTGAGGCCTAAGTGTTCTTTTACTGTCTCCTTACTAGTGCATATGTGCAGCACTTCAGGTTTTGCGTCATCACTGACTAGATCCAACAATCACAACGCTTACAGTTTTGTGATGTAGTATTTTGTTTCCATTATAGGGTGTTTCTCTTGTTGTAAATGTTTCAAGATACTTTTTCTGCGAGGAACACAGTGGTGACTGGAGTGAAATGTTTCTGTTACTGCAAGTACGTATTGTAGACAGTCGTGATAATGACATATCCATACAGTCTACTGTAGATACAAGTATAAGGCTCAGATTATAATGAACATGAAAATAAATCAAAATGTGATGGAGGTTATAACATTTTTAAAAGTAATGATCAATTTTAGAATCTCGCACAGGGTAAAGGTTGGTAGTAATTAAAAGAGAAAAGAAATACCGAAAAATATGAAGTTTTGGCAACACGTTAATTTAGCAATTTTGAAAAATCCTTATTGCAACAACTGCACAGTGATTGAGCAGATTATTTTTGTTGCAAATCGCATCAAGTTTTTCGTTTAGTCTTGGATTCCACAGCTAAATCAAGTAATCCACATGGGAATGTGAAACTGAATGAATATGAAGCTGAAATGTATACACATAGACATCAGATATTGTTTTAATCAACTGTAGAACAGCAGGCATGATAGCGGGATTTCATATTATACTCCTTTTAACTTGGCAACAATTTCAATTTAGCGACATTTAATTTTGGTGTACTTTAGTTTAGCAGTTTTTTAAAGTTCTAAATTCGCTCAATAAAAGTGTCCCTAAAATTTCATGTAATGAGGTATTTCAAGAAACAATTTCAGTCCTCTTCAGTTTTAGATATGGTGCTATTGCTGTGACCCAGTGGTCTTGGTCTTTTCATCCATAGTGAGGGCCGAAAAGGATTCTAAAGGCTTGCTCATACACACTTCTTTTAGCACCTTGCCCTAACTACCCACCCCTCCCTCTTAGTTTTTGATTTGGCACTAGTTTCCCTAAATACGTAGACTCAGACATCATTCCCTGTTTATCTTGTTGAAACAAAATTTTAATAGTGTTCATTTTTTTGACATTCAACAGAGCTATGCTCTTCTACCCATAATGCCTCTGGCTTTCCCGTTAATATGGCTGTGCCTGAATATGTATGGAGCAGCAAGGATCAAGGCTTTATTTGAGAAAGTCAGATGCAACTCTGAGGTAAGTTCTTTTTAAATTGTACTTCGTGTTCACTAAGTAGAAAAATTAAAGTAACAAAATTTTCGTTAGGGCTCTGCAAACAAAAAAAGAAAAACAGACTAATATTAACAATTACAACTACACTAGAATGAAATTATACAAAATCTATAAAACCTGTAAAATCTATTAGTAAAATTAGACATATAAAAATCTAAAATTGTTTCTAGTTAAAACTATGAGATCTAAAGTTTTTATAATTTTCTGGTTTCTCTTATGTCAGTCTCTGAATTGTTCTAATCATTTGCTGCATGGCTGGTAAAACTTTCTTTTGAAGACATTGCGTTCACTTTTTTATCGACCCTAGGATATCTCAACAGCACTCTTAAAAACTCTCATCAATGACAGCGAGAGTGAGGGAAAGGCATTAGAGTTTGGAATCATTGTTAGTATATCTTAAGTGATTGATGTTGCGAGTTTTGTTACAGCTGCAATAATTGATGACCTTACTTTGTGTTTGCAAGAATTCTTGAAAAGTTTGTTGTAGAATGTTCCACATTTGGCCAATACTTATGTCTTAACACGTCAAAGGCGTACTGATTCTGTTAATTACAAACCTTTTGTAATATGTTTGAAACTAAAGAGAACTTGCTTTCGAAAACTATTTCAGTTCAATGTTTAAAAACATTAGTTTGAGATTTCAAAAATGCTTTCAAAAATTTATTTATCAATATTCTGCATGTTGCACTGACGTCTGACGTCCCAACGTGAAGCTGTCAAAAAAAATCAGCTCTATTTTCATGCCCAGACTGTTTCATTACTTACATTTATAGTAAAATTATCCAGTAGATACAACATATAAATTCGAGTGAGGCCTTACCACTGGAACGGGATATAATCCAAGTGTCACTGATCTACAGCATTAACAAGGAATCCCTTAAATCCACACTCTATGATAATCCAGTAGAATAGAAGCATTTTCCGTTTTAAGCAAATTAACAAGAAAATTTTTTTCTTCAGTAACAAACTGCAGTTTCACGTCGTGACGTCAGCGCAACATGGCGGCCTCCTTGGGATGGACTAGTGCTTTCTTTACTCGTTTTTTGCAGAATAACAAAAAAATTTGTTTTAAAAATGAAAAAGTACTTGTTTGAAATCCCAAACTGTCGTTTTTAAACATATAAGAAAATAATTTGGGAGTGTGGGTTACTTTTGTTGCTGAAAGTGTGTTACTTAGAATCTTTTGCAGCTCATGGGTTATCTGATGTTTATTTTTTAAATGACTATCGGGAAATGATAATCACTTGCTTTTTTGTGTAAATGGTTGACCAGAAAATTCCTTTAAAATCTTACTCAAAAACATCCGTTGCTCTAAGCCCTAGAAAGATAATTTATACAAAAATATGGAAGTTGTTATGCAAAGAGTTATCTGTACAGTTTTTTAAATCTATGATTGGTGAATTTATTTATTATATATAAAATTTTTTTTTACTCTTCTAAGACTGATAATTCCTTAACGAAGTAATTCCTAGCTTAATGCTAATAACTTGCTAATAACTTGTGAATCGCTGAACCTGGTAGTACCCAGGAGTTCTGGAACTTTGCAAGACTGTGCAGCCAGGACATTCAACAAGCTTCCCAACGATATCAAAGAGTGCAAAGATTTTAACACCTTTAAAAATAAATGCAAAATCCATTTTTTAAATCTACTGTAGCTTAAACTGATATTTGAATCATCTCACACCTTTTATCCTACAAATCTGATAGTATTATTAACTTAGATAGCTTTATTCTAAACACACCTTTCTGTAATAGCATAGTTTTTTTATCTGTCATTATTATTATTATAAGTATTACGAGTATTATTATTTATGTACACTACTCTCTAAATTAGATTGTATAATTAACATAGGAGAGCCACCTGGTGGAGTGTTAATAAACCATTATTATTGTTATTATTACTAATATTATTATAAATAGATATTTCAAACATTTTGATATTATTGTAAAGAAGAATTTACATTTTTTGCCTAATTTGCTGTAATTTTTTGTTATCTTAGTTTTCATGGGGCTACTGGGAGAATACTTTAGTAATAGGTGTCACCCTTGTTAAATAAAGGATATTTTTGTTATTGTTATTCTTACCAGTTGTTGTTATTGTTATTATTGTTATTGATAACATTCTGGTGGATGGCATGCTCACAAGTAAGGGTAGTGAATGGCCCCACAAGTATATCTGTGCAGTAATAATCGTTTACTTAACTTGTAGCTTGCAATTGTTTGTATAATGACTTGAAAAAGTCTTTTTATTGATTCAAGCTTTGATCACCGACTTTTGACACAATTCTAAACTAATGTTATTAATCTTGGTAGAGTAAAATAATCTCCTTTCGCGAGGTTTTGCCGTATTTTTGGAACAACTTGATGGGGGATCCTTCATCTCTACCACATACAGCCAATCTTTTGCAGGGATTTGGTAACGTAACAGTACGTATTCGTTAGCGTTTTCTTATTTTTGTTTTTTAGCCAAGAAAGGTTAGGAACGCCGTATGTCTCTTATCAACTTCTAAAACCTATAATCAAATGATGTCTTCTTTTTCTTGGCCAAAAAGGTTTGACTGTTGTTCATTTAACCTGTCGTTCCACCTATACAGTGACCATTCATTTAGGGCAGAAAAGATTGGTGTTATTCAAGAGCTTATGAACCAGTTGATGAAACCCTATAAGTGACCATTTATTTTGCTCGTCTGGGAGAGTAGAAAAGATTGGTGTTATTCATTCTAGCTTTTGAACCAGTCGACGAAACCCTATAAAGTGACCTTTCATTTTGCTCGTCTTGAAGATTAGAAAAGATTGGTGTACTTGTAACCTTTAGTGAAAATCTATAGAACGACCATTAGTTTCACTTGTCCTACATAGTAGAAATTATTGGTGTTTGATGAAATTTTGAACCAGTTGATGAAACCTTTCACACTGCCCAAACACTTTACTTGTCTTGAGAGGTTTATGATAGTTTCAGTTTCATATTAATGTTCAGTTTTTATCTTTAACTGTCTGGAAACAGAAAACTTTGATAAAGCTCTGGGTGTTCTTGGTACAAAAACTTAACAAAATGAAAACAAAGTTTGTAGTGACTCTGTACCAGTAGTACAGACGATGTCGGTTTGATTCTTTTTTAACAGAAATAATGTTTTTATGTTCAGGTCTGGTGTTGCGTGGACAAGGAAGGCATTCTGTCTTTACCAAACCCATCTGTTGAAAAGGTTTTCTTTCTCAGCACTAAGAAAAGGAAACACAGAGAAGCGAAGGGAAAGAGAATCAGGACAGAAAGCTCTTGCACGTGGGAAAGCGATTCCACGAAAGGTGGAGACACAGGGGTGGAATCGTCGTCATCAGATGAGGAAAATGATAACGAAGAAGACGATGATAATGTTCTCTTTGTGGATGAAACAGGGTGGGGTAGGTGAATATTGAAACTAATGCTAAAATCATGGGTGGCTTTTTGACAACCTATCCCGGATTTTTGCAAGACTAACTTATTAAAATGTTTTAAAAAATACTGGAACCAAAACTTTCATTTTGTTAGAAGATTTCATATGTATTTACAATAAAGTTGTCTCCTTTTTGTTTTAGTCGTTGCATCTTAGTTTTTATATTTCATAATCCTAGGTAGACAAATGCAACACGTTTACAACAAGATTTCTAGGGCCTAGAGGGTTTAGTGACCATATCCAAGAAGATTTGAAGATCTAACCTTTTGCAGATGATAGAGCAAACGCAGCACTTTCTTCTCCGTTATTTTAGAATCTTTAGTGAAGGTTCGGAAATCGAATCTGGGCATTTCACACAACAGACTTGCTTCTTACTAGCTCAGCTTACCAGATGGTTTTTTTATTTCATAGAATTTTTTGAGTACGTAGTACATAGGAGCTCGGGCTCTAAAAAGTGGTGCATTTATATAGTGCCTTTTCCAAGTGAATGCTCAAAGGCGTTTTACAATGATCAGTTTACGCCCAGCGGACCGGAAGCATATAGGCGCCTCAGGCAGCCGCTTCAAAGTGGTCCTTGTATGTTGGTACTCATTTACCGACCCCAAAAGGATGGAAAGCTGAGGGGCCTTTAGCGCGAAAGAAGGTCGCTTAAATGATTAACCCTCGACCAGGCCGGGAATTGAACCGGGGACCTCAGGATTGGGAGGCAGAGATCTTACCATGTACTGCGCCAACCCCTCCGCTATGTGGGCTCTAGAACGAGCCAAAAATTAAAAGCCAGTAAATAAATCCCAGCTCCGTGGCCAATATTAGTTAGACCACCAGTAAAGTGTTATTTTCTTCAGTTGTCTCATTAGTTTCTAAATCGTTACTGTTGGATAAAAGTATTTAGACGAATTATCCATTTTCAGATCGTTGTTTTTGGTTCTGGTTTTGTTCCAATTTATGAAGGGGTTATGGCCCAAACCATCGTATTCAGTTTGAAAATTAAAGATTGTTGATGGTTAGCAAATAGCGATGCTTATTGCCGATCAGTTTCATGTTTGAATGGATTATGATGCTTATTGGGTTATCTTGTTTATTGACCAGATCAGCATCAAAGAGGCCACGCTGAAGTGTACAATCTCTCAACGGTTCCAGAGGTAAATATGTAGCAAAAAACTTTTAATCCTTTCAACCCAGTAAAGTTTAACAGCGTTTGTGCTCTTCTTGCAGTATCAATGTAGAAAAATTTTTGAGGATGCGAGGCCTTGATCCTTTTTATGTTGAAGAAAATATGGTAACCGACTAACTCATTACAGGACTTTTTTAATCTTCTCTCCCCTCAGAGTGCC
>JANVCF010092215.1:0-23624 GCA_025388745.1 Hydrozoanthus gracilis
TTTTCGAATATTACTACTATTAAAGGGTTCTACTTTTCATCTGGAACTTAAAAAAATAAGCTTGATAGGGACTTTAACCGCTGCATAGTTACGCCACAATTCAAGCGGTAATTTCTTCTCAAAAAAGGAAAGACTTGCGGTTCTTTTACCATACAGTTTGGATTTTGCACGGAAAGCACTCTTCAAATCCAAAATTACACTTTGAATCATTCTCAAGAATGTAGGTTGAATTTACCCATGATTTGTTGTATTACGAGTGTTAGAGATTTGAATAGAAAAATAGTTCAAAACAAGCAAACAACAATCCCTCCCTGGTTTAGCAATATATAGGGACGGTTTGGTGATTTTTCTTTATCAAATAAGTCTATTAACTTCAATAAATTTTCAAACAAGTACTTAAAGAATCTAAATCAAGCTTCTTCTTAAAACTACTAATTCGCTATTTTGAAAATTTTTAAGATATTTAAGATGCTTTGTTTTCATTGCGTCTACAAACCTTTAATAGTGAGAGTTTTTTCAACATTTCAAAATGAGAATAGTATGGAAGGTGATGTCATCCAAATTACTATTAAAAATCGCCAAAAAGTTGTTTTTTACTGCAATCATTTTATTGTTTTGTCTTTAACTAAAGGAAAACGTGCCTTATTCTCGTAGTAGACCCACCCATATCCCAGATAATACGATTTGGGAAATTGTTGTCTTGTAGCTTTTTTTCAGCTCACAATTGTGCTGAGACCCGGATGCAATGGCATCTGCCTTTTGTAGTTCACCACCGCCACCACCAAATTCGGAGTTTGATGATTTTTTTAGATTTTAAAAATAAATTTTTAAATAAATTTCTTCTTATTCAAATATCTTTTTCAACTTCCTCACTATCCAACAAAAGTTCAGTTGTACTGCGCTGCCGCCTTGCTTGCCTTGATTGAACAACTTTTGCGAATATTTTTTATTCATTTCGCTCTATTAAAGCAAAGATCTTGTTCGCCTTGTTGCTGAAAATAACATTAAGCAGGGGATGACGTTAGCCAATACACTATCGTGTTGAGTGGGCATTTGCCCTTAACCCTCCCCCCCTCCCCCTCGGGCTTCTTAAAAACCCTCGTGTAAATGTATTACACACTTTCTTTGTATAAGATTTAGGGCATTGCGATTTGAGCTTCAGATTGTTCTTGAATTGTTATGCCGAATTTGAAAACTAAGTTCCACAGTGTCTTCGATGAGTTTTGTCCGCACTGACATACTTCATAGAAGGTATTTTATAGAAAACTGACTACATTAACAGGAATTTGGAATATGCCGACGGAAGTACGTTGAGTTTCTGAAAAAAATATTAACTGCAGGCCTGACTTATTGATTCAATCAAGCGAATACTTTTCCCAAACATCAACACATAGACTAACATTAACCGAGGGCCATTTGTTTTTCCTAGTTTTTGAAAAATATTCATTGCTGAAAGATTTTTGGGAATTTTCCAGTGCTGACAGAAAGGGATTTGCGATCAAAACGCGAAAACCTCGCCTTAACTGGGGATCGCTAAGTATTCTAAAAACGGGACAAAATTTGTCCTTTGTTTTATGTTGTTATGTGTGGCAATAATTGACAGTGATATTTACCGTACGGACACACGAGTTGTTACAATCTTTTTGAGCTAAATTGAAGTGAGGACTAAACATTCAGCCATCACTCAGCGGTTCAATCATGAGAGAACTAAAAAAAGTAGATATTATTCTCCAGACCGCTGCGGTAAACACAAAGAGAGTTTTGTGCCTTAGGAACAAACAATCTGCATTGTGTGTCATGCTTAACAGAGAAACACACAGCGCGCTGTGCTTTATTTTGTTCAGGGAGCTGTCAATTTTAAAAGTAAAACTGAGCTAATACATCGCGCGCGCGTGGTTATCGAAATCACTACCCAAGCGATGACAAACTCAAGATTAGATAAATCATAAATATTAGTTCTTGTCGCTAGGACTAAGTATGAATTAGCGAGGTTAATAAGCGGGGAAACAAACAAGCCAACTTGCGTCCGTTTTTAATTGAATTAATTATATGTCAGTGCTATTGATATTACTTGAAATAAATTGGAGATGACTTCTTAATAGTGGCGTTTAACAAGGCCGGGCCACCGGGAGACTTCAAATTTTGGGTTGAGGTACAGAGGAAAATGTAAGGAGGAAAAGAACAAACCTTGCCGAGACTTATGTTCCATATGGATTTTGCCTTGCAGCTAAGAGGTGCGAAACCGGAAAAGGCGGAGAAAATAATGACATGAGACTTTCAAGTTCGTAGTTGTTGAATTTGTGGTTGTAAACAGCAAAAACCTTGCGACTGAGAAAAAAAACGGCCTCGACCCACTCCTTTATATTTATATTCGATAACGATTTCCGCAGGAAGAAAAGATATGAACATTACTGTGCTTTTATGAGCGATTGTATCAGAGATTGTGACATGTCTTTATTTATGAAGAGCCAATAACACAAGTCTTAGGTTTCTTTTAAGAGTGACTTATCGCCTCAATCTACTCGCGAGTGACATTGCTTAAAGTTTTAATTCAACACGTCAAAAATGATAAAGAAGCTGTATCGTCTTTGATTGGTCCAAAGATTACGGCGGCTGTCTAATCTGTCAGTGAGTTAAAACACATGTGGACGGTGAGTGAAAGGTCTCCTCAGTTTTGCGCGCTTCGTATTTCTCAAGCAGCCAATATCAAAATCAGTTGTAATAATAACTGTCTTAGCCTCGAGCCCAATGGAAAAATTTAGTGAGTTTGTCTCGTCTATGGGCCCGGCAGTCAAAAGCACACAATTCGCTTCGTCAAGCACCACAGTGCATCACGCACGGAGTATGAGCTCCTCTCCTAACGTTAACTTTGGTAGTGCATGTGCCCAGAGCCCTGACGGCGGACCCTTGGCAGTACCGATGTCTTCACACAGTTCCACAAGTGGAAACATTTCTGCTGTATCTTCACAAAGTGACGCCGGTAATTGTACAGTTATGCTTCTACTTTCTAAATATTGTTTTCTTGGCGTAACATTATCCCGGAAATGGAAGCCATTCAAAAGAGAACGCTTTGATTGAGTTAACTAGAAATCTATTCTAATTGAATTTCAATGGCTTGTATGTAGTAATGTAGTAAGATATTGGGTAATGGGTTTTGACAACACATGCACCCCGTACTTGGGGCTAATTTTGTTCCACTAGGGAAATACGCTCGCTCTTCACCCCATCAGCAAATGGTGCATAGTCCCGAAACCTGCATGGAAATGGAGGCTGATTCAGGCGAATCGGCTCCTAAACGAAAGAAGCGAAGAAACCGAACAACTTTTACTTCCTTTCAACTTGAAGAAATGGAGCGAGTTTTTCAGAAGACGCACTACCCCGATGTATACACACGCGAGCAACTGGCTTTGAGATGCGATCTCACTGAAGCAAGAGTTCAGGTACAGGGTTGTTTTCTTAGTCTTTACTGTGTTTTATGTTAAACTTTGGTTCCCACGAGCTTTCTTTGCAACCTGCTGAAATTTTACTAAATTTAGAATGACATCCTAATGTGAGATACACCAGGGGCTTTAAGGAAAACGAGCGAGGCTACTTTTAATAGTGGAAATTGCAAGTATGATCGGTGCTGGCTATTCAACATAACGCTGGCAGCTGAACAATTTTCGTGTTTGCTTTTCATTTTTGCCTCTTGGGGTTACGCTCTTTCACTGCTGTTTCCAGTCTTAAGATTACTTTCGATAGTAGCATCTGGCCTGGCCTTGCTGCGAGCATATTATCTGTTATTCTTGTTTAGAGTTCGTTAGAGTGATTTTATTGCCTGATTGTCAGCAGTGTTTTTAACACTCTTCATCATTACTTCTCGATCTCAGTCGCCGTATAATAACGTTACTCAACGAAGGCACTTCAAATGATGGGCGTACTTTAATTACTATACTTACTCGCTAACACAGCTTTGGAATATTTAACACATGGTTGAGTATACACGCTCAATTTATATTCCCATCGTAGTTCTCAAAAACCTATTTGACTTCAACTACGGTTAGTCCAAAAATTGCTTATGAAAGCAATCTGATCTGGGTACAGTTGCGACTTTCAATTTCTATGTTGTTCAAGTTCACCGCGCCAAAAGTGATATGTAAACGAACATGAGTGTACAATTTAGTCAACAATAAATTAGGTAAATACATTTCATCCGACCATTTTAAAAAACTATTGTTAATAATTTGTTTACTAAATTAAATTAACCTCGAGTTTCAGTTTAGTTTACAAAAGATCATGAGGCCGATTACGGTCCAAGTGTTCATCAACATGAAAAATCTTTAATACTAAATAGATTTAAGAAGCTGTCTAAAGATAGCGAAGCCCTCGTTGACAAGTTACGTTTCGTTAAACGAAAGTAAAATAACGTCTATTTTCTGTTGATGTTTTACGACCAGAAACAACAAAACAGAAAAGAATGATCACTTAAAAATTAGACAAATTTTCGGTGTGATCTCACGCATGTTCTCTTCAGTCGTGTGATTTCTACAGCTGATCGCTACTCCTTCGTCAACAGATGGACCTTTTATCATCAGAATTTATTTCGGTTTTATTTCCTTCCTAGTTTTTGCCAGCCCACAAACTTGGCGAGTGATTCGCCGATTCCGGTTCACAAAGAAAAACTGCAAATCTTCAATTTGTTTTGTAATCATTTTGTTGAGCAACTGGGTTTTAAACTTAAGCAAGAGCGTTGAATTTGCTACAAAGCTTCAAAGCGATGTTTTTATCTACGTTTGCTGCGGACTTAAACTGGCGTTCGTGATAATTAGTGGCGTTCATACTTTGGCATAGACAAACAAAAAACAAGCACTTCATAGATTAGCGGATCCTAATCTTTATAACCGTGAATCCACTTGGAATAATCCTTCGATTGCAGCTTAGCCTTAGAGTCAGTCTCTAAAGAGACGGAGAGTCCGGCTTTGAAATAAGAGCTTTTAGCGACCCGCTCGAGCTGGCCTCTTGTGAAGACTATCAGTAGTGTGTCACAGTCAAGAGAGCGGTCTAAGGACAAACGCTTCCAAAATGCTTTGCTTGCTTGATATTTCAAAACCGTTACGAGCAGTCTGATAAATTTCATGGTAAACGCTGATTTCTTGTATTCCTACAGTTTTTGTTTACATAATCAAATATTATCTGAAGGGTTAATCTGCCTACTTTTCAAAAACATTAAGTGCAAGGGGGTCATTGGAAAGGAAGAGATCGCCGACATTAATATTTCCTTAACGCAAGTATAACGTTTGTGTGGAAAGCAACAGTGTTCTTCGAATTTTCTATGTGATACATCCCCTCTTCTCGAAGGCACCAACCCTTACGCTTGAGTTATTTTCCAGCACACAGCGCCTTTCGTATTTAAACAGATCACAAATTAACCTATCTATTTGCTGCTTTACTTGAAGAAAATTGGTGCGTCTGTGTGTATGCATGTGCTAACGTAATTAAGAACAATAAGAAAAGTCCAATCGTAACTCTTGTTCGAAAGACTAGATGAGACGTTCCCTCGTGTCATGACGGAACAGTAACAAGATTTGATTCAGAAATTTAATGATCCGCAGTCGCACTGGCTATAGCAGATACACGAAGATATCTTTAGAATTAGAGACCAGCCGAGCTGAAAAGAGTTGCGTGTTTCGTAAAGGCGTTTTCAAAACCAAAGTCTCAGCAATTTTACCACAACTTAAAACTGAATCTGAAGTTTAAGCTTAATTGACCAAACTTTCATTCCAGTTGCTATAATTCATAACATGGTTGTTTGTCATCTGAAAGATGGACGTTTGTTACTAAGTTTTCAGTTTTTAGCCTTCTTTCAGTTCTTGTCCTCAGTGGTTATTTTTTTTATATAATTTGAACACTCTTAAATAACGTGTGGGCTAGTTTATACCAGAAACAAGAGCAAACTTCTAATAAAAACCAAAATTTATTGAAGACAATATATGTAAATGTTCATCAATGTCTTGCAGAAAAAAATTGTATTCGGATGAAAAGACAGTCCGGCCTCAGGCACCAAGCCATAGAATCGTGTTGGGCTGATCTTTGTTTCGTCAGTCATTCATTTGTACTTGTGTGTTTTGAAGTGGTTGTTCTTCTAAAACTATTAAAGAAGTGATCTTTGACGCACAAAAATAAGCAATCTCTAATATTTACACGAATTGCACAGTTTAAAAATTGATCCAATAACTCTACCTTCTCTTAAACTGAAGCGGTTTATCTGAACTCTTATAGTCTTTTTTTATTTCAATTGTCACTTTCCTTTTTTGAATCTTTAAGTGGGTCATGCGATAAAGCGGTTAGGATGGCTACAGAAAAGGTTTTCCTGTGTTTAATCGTTACACACAGTTCCGCTGCATTTGAGATGTGCCATGTGAACAACTTCTCTTCAGCTCTTTTCGCATTCGACAACAGATTAAGAATATTTCAATTATAAACGAGAATATCAACAAACAGTCTCTTGAAATCGCATTGAGCAAGAATAGTTTGTTGTTTTTGCAGTTAACGTATGTTTACAGGAAATCAGATCTCATCAGTGAATATTTGCTATTGTGGTGTCGGCAAATGGCTAAACTTGCCCCGGCGAAGTTACGGTCGGTTTTCAAAAAGGAAGTGTGGGTGTATTTGGGGAGTAAAAATAAAACAGACAAAATCTGTTGTTACCACATTTGTTAAATACCTACTACTGAGTACTAAACAACCAGAGAGTTTATCATGTTTTCTCTACTATTTTTAAAAGTTTTTTTCGTGTTTCTTCCTTGCGTGAAAGAATTTCCAATTTTCGTTTGTGGTGATATCTTGCGCGCCTTATACCTTAAGGCGAGACATGTGCTACCGAGTCTCAGTGCATGCAATGTTGAGTAACTCTGTTTCAAAACTTATACAGTGTTTTATTTCTTGTCAACTCCGAAAGCTACAGGGTTGCTAACGAGAAGTCCCTCGTTGAGTTTCTACCGCTAAAGCGGCAGGTGGGCTATCATACTGTTGACTTATGCATCACAGTGTAGTTTGTGCTGGGAAAGACGGGTGAATATTTTATGTCTTTGTATCTCGGTGTTATTTGCGGTGTGTGTTACACGACGCTAAGAGAAAGACACCGGATACGTGTCTGCGGGCTTAGAAATGAACCTTAACCAAAGCACGCAAGCATTCCTTTTCTGACCCTTTCTAAGCTGTACACTTCCAGTTTCATGTCTTAGCATTACAGCGTAAGGCGAACATTGCCAGACATAAAACAGCTTGCTCTTATTTCACTGTGACATTACTGAGCCACTGCACTCTGTCAAATGTTGTCGATGTCCGTTACAGCAGTTTTTATTCCAATGATTAGGTGTTTCAGCGTCAGCCGCAATAACTTTTTAGGTTTTTTCATTGTGTGAAAACACTGGTTTCAAAGTAAAGGTGTGTAACGTTGCACGTCCAAGAACAAGCACCAAAAGGATTTTGAAATGCAATTTATTTGATACGTATTTTCTTATGGTTCTTGTAACGTTAAAAAAAAAATTTGGAGGTTTGTTGAAAGCACTCAATAAAAAAGCTTCGAGGCAAATCAATAGATGGACTTCCTAACACAATTACATAAAGTTTAAAGTTCTTTTAACTTTCATAACAATTTTAACCCTTTTCCTTTTTGAATTTTGAAAATCAAAGCACCTTATTCAAGTTACCGCCCTTTGGGGGTGTTAACTAAGTCTAGTTTTCAAAGGGAGTAGAAAAACACAGTGTTACAAAGTGCTTAGTATAATATTTCCAGAATTGGTTCAAATTTTTTGGTATGAATAAAATCAGACATATCTATAACTCAAGACGAGTAAAATGAATGGTCTTTTTGGGGGGTTTCAACAAGTGGTACGAGGTATTTGTATTGCGGGTAATATGGCTCAAGCTAAACGGAATCAAAAGTGATAAGAGTTCCGAGCACATTGTCGAAATCACAAACTAAGCTGTGTTGTTTATTTCAAGCCTTCAACTTTGTTTCCTTTCCATTCTACGAAAATTCTCCCTTATTCATAGCTTATTAAACAGAAACATATAAAACAAAGTCTAAAATACAAAGTACTTTATCATATAATACAATACAATACTTTTATTATGTATTGTCGATATCATCTCATAATGACTTTGAAAATTTCGTGTATTCGGTATTTAGATGTCAAAACTAATAAATACCGCTAAGTATTTGATCAACTAAGATCCTTGACCAGGACTGTAAAAGCCTTGCGTCCAAATAAGAACTGAAACAAAAACTTAGCTCGCATTTTTGTTACAACCGAACTACTACTTAAACGTGTTTGCATTTTAGTGAAGTAAAAGTACTTCATCTTTCAGTTACTAGCTAACTTGGCCAAAGTTGCACGACATTTAAGGAAAATTCGTTGTCCCTGCTACACTGAAATATTTCATGATATTAAGGGTATTACAAGAATTACTATACTCTATCGTCTTTTGGAGTGATTATCTTGTTCATTATCACCGTTACTCCAAACAAGACCTTTGACTAAGTAACTTGCTTATAAAAGCCACAAGGGTGATTACCCCCAGGCAATATCATCTTGCATACCTGAGCAGAAAATTCAGAGCTAAAATATCTCAAAGCTTTAAATATCCTATGATACGTGCAGCCATGTTTGTTTTTAAATTTTCGCTAAATTTATTTTCACTTCGATACAACGACTAGTTGCATACTTGGAAAGTAACTGGCGAAGTTTACAAACACGTTTCGTTTTTAAATGTGCTTTTTATTGCAATAGTAGTATATTGTTCCTTGGGTACATCCAAACATTGGCTAATGTTGCACCACCTATTTGTATTTCTGTGTTCTTGTGCATGCATTAGGCGTTCGTCAATCTCTTATCTGAAACACTGTTGATATTCTTTGCTTAAAACATCAGTGATGCGTTTTAAATCGTCAAACTAACAAGAGGTCAGTCAGAAACTGTTTCCAAGTGTTCGTGCTTATTCATTTCTAAAAGATTGATAGAAGTTGAACTATTTGCGTGAGTTAGTTTCATTGCAGTAACTGCTAACACAAAATAGCTAGTTGTTAACTGTACCTTTACATTAACCTGTACTTTGAATACTTGTAAAAAATGATATACTTAAAACTACTCAAACAGTTTTGAACCTGACATTTGTAGGTTCTTGTTTATTGTTAATAAGATTGCAAGATAAAAAATTCACCTCGTTAACGTCGACTGACTGAAGATCAAGTATTCGACAAAATTACAATTTATTTATCAAATGTTTCCCAATTTATCGCTTATTCTTTGTTTATTGAATTATCGTCAAAATTCTGGCTTTATAACGGTAGCAAGTCAAAACGAGTCTTGTCTTTTACGACTAACTTAATTAATGCCGCATTTATATCAATTTATTTAGTAAATTACTTATTTAAGACAATTGCAACAATTATCGTGAAGACCATCTCGAACGTTTTGTAGCGTTGAAACGCACGTTGCAGTGCACATTTGAAACAAAGTTTTATTTTCATGCTTTGCTGTGGATTTTGACTACTGTGCTTGGTAAGTAGCTATAGAAAGTTAAGTATTTTGATCTAATCAAGAACCATTTGAACGTAGCATGCAGGCACTGGTTTTGCGTTTATAGTGCTTAGACGTAGATTGAATGTTCTCATGAAGGTTTTAAAGGTAGCAGCAGTTATGCTCCATAGTCTTCGAAGGTGGATTTGCACCATCGCCGATCTTATTGCTGGTTTGGTGGACTGTTCGAAGGAATTTATAGTGTTTGAAGCCACAACGACAGAAGGGAGAAAGTTCCAGAATTGTACTTTTTATTGGTCATTCATTTTGTCGTTACTCTAATGAACCAGTGAGCGAAATTTTACTTTACTTTATTTCTCGTCATTTAACTGTTGTCTCAACCCTCGAGCAGCAAGCCTTAAGAATACTTAAAGTGCGCTCTTGTTTACTTGCCTTGAGATTGAAATGTTATTTCAGTTGTGCTTATAACGAAGCTTCGTTGCCAACAAATTCGAAAAATGAAGTGAACAGTGCTTGAAATTCATCCAGTTAGGTATAAGCTTGGTTGAATTTTGGCTACTTCGTTGTCGCTGGCATAGGTTCTAAGTCCTAAAATACAAAATTGTTGAACTCCAAAAACCATTCGAAGTTTAATCAGCAGCTTACGAAATACATAAAACATACTATACTTTAGTCATACCTTCGGAGTTGAAACTGAGTCAGTCTGTGCTCAAACCATTCCATTTCACGCGATTATTCATAATATATAAGCACAAACCTAACTAGAAGATCAAGATTCAATTTTTGCCAAATGCAAACAACTCTTGTCAAAGTTATGAAGTTTATTAACTTTGATGTTTAATGAAAATCGCGAGAGCAACTCTCGCTAAAATCATGTTTCTGTTGCGAGAGTCATCTTGGTTTACTAAAAATTAGAGACATATTTTTGGTATTTTTTTGAGTCGAAACTGTGTCGAATATTATTGAAAAAAATCAGTCGTTTGTCGTTCAAAGCGATGATGCCACTTTGCGTTGAGAGAGAAACACTTTGCTTTTCCGTCTGTATAAAATCCATAAAGATCAATAATACTCTGAAAGCTAAAGGCAAACGTGTCAGCTTGGCACTGAACGGGTCAGCTGCAGAGGCGGGGAACATCAGATAACAAAATCTGACCAGGAAATTAAAACAGGAACAAATAACATCGAAATAGAGCTTAATTAAGAAAGATTTCAGTAATTTGGTTCCTATCAAAGCATAGAATGAGTTTTGAAAAACGGAAAGGTAGTCCAGTTTAGTTAAGTTTGAAAAAGACGATTAATTGCACACTAATAACCTCTGCTGAAGAAGGGTGTTTGAATCTGTACTCGAATCGTCTTCCCAAGTAGAATCTAGACAGGTCTGCATGGGGAAGAAGGACACTGAGAAACCTTAACAACTAAGCACACAAGGGTGTACAATTTTAACTAACGTTCTTGTTTGCAACCTTAACGAGACTAGTTTGAGCTGTAAGTTGCGAGTTAACAAGCTTTTTTCCTTGGAAAACCTGGATATTGTTTTGTTAGAGCCGTAAGTCTCTCCTTAGAGAAGAAACGACTTCTGGAATTTCAGGTTCAACCCATGGTTAAAGTTAACCATCCTTTGAACAGTACCCAGCCAAGTTATTTAACGCTAAAATTCCGGAGTCCTTTATTGTGAAGTATAAGTTAAATTTCAGTTCTGTTTTAACTTTAAAAGCCTTAAATATTTACCGAACGCTTTTCTTAATAAAGCCTTTGATACACGTGTAAACGTGTGTTCCAAAATGAGGCGCTATTTATATAAATTCATTTTTTAAGCGAGTTGGTCATATTGCTGTAGACTTTCTATTTGTACTCAAGTATGTGAGGCTTAGCTTGGCTGTATCCCAACTTGTGTTGGCTGCTAAAGCTTCAGCTTCGAAAATGGCTGTTTCAAATGAATCACGTTTTAAATAGCCCAGCATGAACTCATTCAGGCTGTTATCGTTGCTGTAGTCTTTTGATACAGTCATTGGTCATGAATTTGGTAGGACTTCGATCCTTTTTTCAGTCAAGTTCAGGTTTTGGTTTTATCTGTGTACTTGATCGAGATCAATACTCGGTGGGCAGTCACTTAGAAAAAGTATATTTAGATGAGAGCAACAAAATTTCAAACGAACTCACTTTTAATGGCTAGCCTCTCCATGTCACAGCTGGTCACGAATTTTGTCTTGACCTTTGCTGCAGAACTCGCTATAGGTCTATTTGGAAAATTCATGCGACGCTTTTATGTGATTTAATAGTGCCATAAGTGCCTATTTTTTTACTTCCAATCGATTCGAAAACTCCCCCATTTCTTAAAATGATGACAAATAAATGTATTGTAGTGATCATTATCTTAGTATACTAAACCAATAAATGTCTTTTAAAAATGTAGAGTTATTGATATAAGTCGAAAGTCGAGTTACCCTTTTTATTTGGAAATAATATTTCTCTGTACAACAGGGTTTCTATTTCAAAGTTTCAAGGATTGTTTGTAACATCTGGATGTAGACTGCATGTAGTTTTAAATGAGCTTTGCCAAATAACTTTTGAGTTGTCTTTATCTGGAATTGGAAATCTTGCGATAACGTGTCCAAATTTCAGTTTTGAAATTGTAAGTAAAAGACTTAATTTTTGTTAGTTTATTCTTTTACAAATTAGTACAAACAATTTTTGCTGGTCTTTAATCTAAACATTAGAATCTGTTATACGAAATCATTTAACATTTGCCCGACACTCACTTGGCTTATCTTAAAAAAGTTACAGGAGCTCGCGAGGTTTAAATCTCGTTTTGATTTCGAAAGTTGAAGACCAACCGAAACAATGTTATGTAAAATCGACACGGTTCTTGTTCGAGATCTTCAGAGTGAATTTTTTTACTGAGGTGGGCTTTTAATATGATGAAATTATGAATACCAATTTAAAGCGTTTTGTTTCTTTGTTTTGTTTGTACGTCTGTTTTCATCTGTTCATGTTCTATGCCTTTGGAAAGTTTGTTTTTTTATGAGCGAGAATAATTAGTGTCTTCAAATCACACTTTGTAACATGTCAGTTGTCAAACCAGCACCCTTCACCTCTCCAAAGAAATAACTTAAGTTTGCGTGTTAAGCTAAAAATGGAAGGAAACAAAGTCCTTGTCATATTGGAAACTTGTGCAAATTCAGTTCTTAATAAGAAAAACTGGAATAATTTTCAAGTGCTGTTGACAAATAAATGTGGTTAGCACTTATAACTTTTGGACCATTTCCATCCTTTCATTTCATCATTTCTATTCGTGTGTACGATAATCTAAATTAACAAACATGAATTTCTTCGGAGCATAGAGTCTTTACTTCATATCTATTTTCTCTATTGTTGAGTGAACGAAATGATAAAGAAGTTCATGTTGAAACCCTCACCAATCATTTGTTTTTACTGGTCTTGAGTTAGCGAGTCAAAATGGAGGTGTTATTCATTTTAAAATTTGAAACAGTCGATGAAACCTTATATTAAGTAACCATTTTTGCGTGTCTCGAAGAGTAGAAATCATCGGTGTTATATCAATCATTCTAGCTGTTGAATCAATCGGTTAAACCCTTTAAATCGACCATTCATTTTGCTTGTCTTGAAGAGTAGAAAGGATTAATTTGTGCTATTCGCTCTAACTTTGAATCAGTATGAGAAACCCTTCCCCCTCGAAGAGCAGAAATGAGCAATGGCATTTGGCTTTTTAACCAGCCAGTTGACGAAATCCTTTATAAGAGTGACCTTGCGTACGTTTTATTTTGTCTTAGCCTTGAAATTTCAAGGACTAAAGTCTCTTACAACAGGAAAAGCAGGTACAAACTTAATTGTGCATGATTTTGGACACTTTAATCCCAGATCATAACTGGTCAACTGGAACACGTTACAAGTCCCATGCATCTTGCCCATTCTGAAAGCTTCTCGTCTTCCTTATTGGTGATTGGTGAGTTAAGGAGCACCCTGTATGAATAAAAACGACTTTATTCGACATAATACTTAAGGATCCCCTAGCTAGTTCGAATACATTAGCATTTAACCTTACATTTCGTGCTTACCGCACAATATACGTGGCTAAAGCTTATATTTTAGTGAGCCGTTCTGTATAAGGTCGAGTATGATTAAAAGTGGTTTCCTCGATCCATGTCGTTTTGTTTCCGGTATGTTCTCATGCAGCTTTGTAACTTTTTAACCCTTTAAGTACGGTTTTTACTTTGAGTTCAGAAGACTTACTAGACGTTTCCGTGTTTCAACTTTTGCATTCATTCCCAATTCCTCACCACTCAAAACATTTACTAATGAAAAAGATGATAAAAATTATCAGTTATATGGTATTTCGTCTCCTGTCTAAAGTCAGGTCAATTTTAAGTTAAAATTCGCTGTTTTTCTACACCGTTTCACAATTTTGTTATAGTAAATTAACGCCGGCTTTTTGTTCGATGCTCAAGGAATGCTTGATTTACTGTAATATATTTCAATGTCGTTTTTGTTATCCCATTAATTTGTTTGACAGCCGGAAAAAGTGTAAGAATTTTGCTTAGTGTACCGCTTGAGATAGATGGTCATCAAAGTAGTAGCTAGTAACAAAAACTATGTTTTTTTCTCTTTCAATTTATTTCTATGTGATTGTATACTAATAGACACTTTAATTAAAATCATCGGAAATTAAAGTGGAGAACACAAAGAGGAATCAATAATGTAAACAGGAATTTAGTTCAAAACTGTTAAAGCAAACGCTTAAATTGCGTAGGTAACTTTGTCCTAGGTCAAAAAAGAAGAACGATTTTGACTATTATCGAAACATAAAATCTTAGAAACAAGAAAGTTAAAATATTGAATCACATGATTATGGTTGCTCTATATTGGCTTATGAGATAAAGTTTGAGAAGATAATCGTTCTTTTAAGTGTACAATGTGGCGCAGTAGGAGAAGAAAATACTCGAGCAGATTGTATAATTAGCCGTCATCTTCAGGAAGCGTAAAAAAACTTCAAGAAACTCAAACAATTCGTAGTATCATTTCATCATTTTAGTAGACTCTGTTTTGAACTTCGACAGAAATATCATAAACTAGGTAAATGATTTGTCAGTAATGAGAGCCCGTAAGGGCTTGCACATAATTTTATTGCCATTTTATTCAAATTAAAGATAAGAGATTCGTGTAGGTTAACAAGCAAACGTAATACAGGACAGTTTGTCTTATTTAACAACAGCTTTGTGTTATATAATTGATGATATTGACCGGTGAACATTGCATTAAGAGTTCAACGTTCAGTTGTGTTTGCAAAGTTGCTATATGACCATATTCCTTGTTCAGTGTAACAAAGTAAAATTGCGCGTATACCCTTTTGAAATGGATCTGTTTAATCGTTATTCAATTAAGTCCTTCCTCCAGGAAAGCTAGCTTTTTTAAATTGTTCTAGTTATAAAGTTAAACTAGTGGAAAGTTTTATTTGGTTGTTGAACTTTGAGGAAATACGCAACTGGATCTGTTCAATACTGCTCTGTATATATCACATTGAAGATTCATTCTTTATTGTGGTTTGATACTAGTGCTATTTCCACTTCTAGTAAAACGAATCGTCACTTTTTAGGGTTTCACCAACTGGTTTAAATTGGAATGAATGACACCACTCCTGATTTCATCTCTTCAAGACAAACAAGATAAATGGTCACTTTATAGGGTTTCATCAACTGGTTCAAAAGTTAGAATGGATAACATCAATCATTTCTACTCTTCAAGACAAGCAAAATGAATGGTTACTTTGTAGGGTTTCATCAACTGGTTCAAAAGTTGGAATGGATAACATCAATCATTTCTACTCTTCAAGACAAGCAAAATGAATGGTTACTTTGTAGGGTTTCATCAACTGGTTCAAAAGTTAGAATGATTAACACCATCCATTTTACTGAATTAATGAATGGTCACTTTTTAGTAACCTTCCAGAGACTTCGCTCAACAAAGTTATTCGCTTTCGTTTATGTAAACTGTTTCTAACAGGTGAAGGGGTTAAGCCGCATTCACATAGAATAACAATTTTTCCTAGATTATTTTTTCAACATTCTTTAAACGACTGACTTCATACACGAATATTGGAAGCTTTACGAATTTCGTTGATGACCTTAACTGAAATGTAAATATCCACTTGTGAAGTTAATTCGATTCCCAAACTGTAGCGGCAACTCATAACAGATTAGCGTTTGAGGCAAAGTATCTCGTATTGAAAAAGAATAGACTAAGACTTCAACATTCCAATGTGAGATTTTGGTTCCGTCTTAAAAAATTACATCATATTAAGGATTCAATGTTAGGAAATGAAAGTGTGGCTATTTGCTCGATAGTTTGGGCGTCATCTTTTCCTAGATATACGTAAAGCTTCTTAGAATTTAATTTGAACACCAGTTAGAAACTTAAAAAGCTCACTTTAGATTAACAAATCTCATAATATAGATATCAAAATGTTATGCTTTGTGTATTTACATCAGAACTATTCCATTTTGGAAATTTGTCTTTACTGTATATTTCTCTCTCGTACTCTCAATTTATTTAAAAAACAATTATTTCGGGTGTTTTTCGTGTCTGTAATCTTTGTCGCTACGACAAAACTCGAACGGACATCGTTCCCCAGCGATACAAACTGCCAAAGGTGGAGCTTTACGAAAATGGCATTCAGCACCGAGCATAAATTCCAAACCGGATTTGAAGGGAAACTTCAAACGCAGATACTTAGATTCACATCATCGAAAATCTTTTTAATCTTTCCTAAGAAGGAAGCAATTCCTTTACTAAATTAGTAAAGCAAAAACAATACCAACATAAACTCCACTCTCAGCAAGTGTTTCATAAACTCTGTGATCCGGATTTAACAAAGAGAGCGACTTTAAGCAGCTTAGTTAACCCGCTTCCTTTTGCCAAATATCTTTCTGTTTTAAGTTCACCAAGAATTTATCAACTTTTGACTCAATTGTTGGAATTTTGGAAAGTGAATAATTACGATATAGGCTGAGGCTGCAGAGTTATTCATTCTAGCTTTTTTGCAGGCCATTTTGTCTCCGCATCAAAGTAACAAGGAATACTCCCCACTTTAAAGAATAAAAACGATTGGCTTTGTTCGCTCTAATTTCGATCTCTGTAAAAAAGTTTCTTCAACTGAACAGAAACTCTTAAGATATTTGACAAAAAACGCGTTTAGTAATAGTAAGTTGCGTTTGCTACTCCAACAAAATTGGAAAAAAGTTCAAAGCTTATGTATTTAGTATTTAAAATCTTTTGTCTGAAAATTTCAGTAAAGAAGTCGTTAAAACCTTTCAAGTGGGGCTTGACAAGAACATTTGCAATCATGTATTATATTTGTTGCAAGTATCTAGAACTCGCTAGTAATCACTTTACTATCCTCTTTTGCGAATCCCAATCATTTTTCTCATACCTTTAGCATGATGTTATCTTGTCCACTGCTTTATTGTCTTCGACTTTCTTCTTGGCACAGATTCAGTTAAAAAATTAAACTTAGTTTTCTTTTCATTTTAAGGGCATTTGTAAGTTACGAATTTCTTTAAATTTTAGTTTCGAATAACACTTAGGTCAGTCAGTGCTCTTTTAAAGAGAACACCGTATTTCAAGCCTATAAGTAATAATGTCCTACATAACATATATAACTACAATATACAATTTGAGCGCAGCCTCGCCACTGATAATGGGAATAATGCCAGTCTCGCATCAACTACAACAATCGTTTAGTAAACAACAAAAAAGATTATACAATAATGTTGGTGAAGACAATCGCAAGTCTATCATGGTTTTAAACTTGCAATGCAAAATTATCTTGTTTTGAAACCTTTTTGTTGATGTTTCTTTATGTCTCTTGCAACTTTCTTTGTCTAAGTACAAGAAAAGATTGGTTAATGGTATAATGTTTCAAAAGTAATGTTTCTGTCACCTTTTCAGTTGAGAAAGAAACGTGCAGTTCAGTCGAGACTTGAGCTTTTGTGGTGATTCTTTGTGCAGAAGCACTGAGGTTGCAGTTTAGAGTAAATGTATAATTGGAAAAGAGAGTGACGAAAATTTGTAGATGAAAGAGTTAGTTTCTAAAAAATAATCTCGTTGTTCCTCATGACACGAAATGGCTAAATGTTTTTGTAGTTTTAGTTTAAACATAATGTCAAAGTTCTTTCGTATGAGCTGCTCTTGTTTTTAAAGTATTTCAGCTAGATACAGTAAAATGGCTTGAGCTCTTTTTAGCTTCTTTAAGCCTTTGGGTTTGGCTAAATCTAAGTTAAAAACAAGTTTCTAGTTTTCAGAATGTTCCAAGATGGTTAGTTCTGTAGTTATTTTATCTTGTCTTAGGTCAATTTTGTACATTTGCTGTAAAATATTCACTGCGTAACTGAATCTCATTTTGTGGTTTGGTGAAAAAAGATTGCGTGGTTTTAGGGGTAGAAACATAAAGGGGGAATTCCATGGCGGCCATTGTTTGAGTCTGAATAGAAACTTGGTGTCAACACTCGAAAGCCTTATGTTTGGTTTTAACGGAAACCGCAAACTTTGAATGGTTTTAAGGCGGAAATAAGAGACTTCTTAGCTGTCGTGAATTTTCAGTAAGAAGTTGCATTGATTTTGTGGTTTTGATATTCGCCGATGTTTTCAAGAGTCCGAGTAGGCAACGAAGGTCAAGTAAGTAAGTAAGTAAGTAAAAGATCGCTAGGTTATAGTCACGAAACTGCAGTTCTGACGTCTCAACATGGCTGGAAAATATATAACTGTTTTGAAGATTATTTCTGTTCTTTGTTTAAGTCAAGGAAATCTAAGATAGTTTCGCCTTTGCGGCAGCAGAAGCCATGACCTTGAATTCCCCTCTCGTCAAATCGTTTTGCAACACTACAGTCTAACACGAGGTGCTTTAATTGACTGTTTATTTATGGTTTAAGGTCTTAATTAGATTTTCACTTTCAAGGGCTTTTAACTGCTTTCATGGGCAAGTATAAGTTCATGTGATCAACACACAAAGATGAAGACATGATGAAGTAATTTCTTCCGTTACAAGAGAGTGACAGACTAAGAATGATGAAAGCGCTCAAAAGAAATGAAGAAACGTTGGAAAAAAAGCATTTTTTGCTGTAACTTTGGTTTTAAATTAATTTCCCTTTTAAAAAAGTTGTTCTTCGAGAACTCATGTTGTAATTGATATGTACAGAAAACAGGGAACTAGATCGCGCTCTCGTACCTTACGTTAAAGGGAAGTTATGATTGTGTCATGTGATATAATTTTGAACAAGTTGTTTCTTTTAAAAGAGAATGATCAACCACTTTCTTTCACAGCCTAACAGTAATACTCAATATATATGGCACTGAATGAAATAAGATCCCCATTTGCATTTTTTTAATGGCCTGTCTGGTCGCCCAGGCGGCCAAAGTATTAAAAGGCAAGTTGAAGAGACATTGCAAAATGCGTTATTTGAGTAAAAGAATCTTTATTCTGTAATAGATCAAAGAGCAATAAAGCTAATGAAAAAGAAAAAATCATATATTTATTGTAGAAATCTCGAATCACGAACTTTCCCAACTAGAATCCAAACTTTTATTGTAACCAGCTTAGGAGAATTTTTTTTCATCTTCATTAGTGTGCTAATGTGTTTGATTAACACTTCTTGTAATATTAAAGTAATCACCATAATAACTTGGAGATGATTTTTCTGGTATTGTAACAGATAATTACGCTAAGTAGGTGCTATATCGTATTGTATTGTATTGTATTGTATTGTATTTATTGTATCGTATTGTATCGTATCGTATCGTATTGTATTGTATCGTATCGTATCGTATCGTATCGTATTGTATTGTATATTTTATCGTATCGTATTGTATTGTATTGTACTGTACTGTATTGTATATTTTATCGTATCGTATCGTATCGTATCGTATTGTATTGTATTGTACTGTACTGTATTGTATTGTATATTTTATCGTATCGTATCGTATCGTATTGTATTGTATTGTATTGTACTGTACTGTATTGTATTGTATATTTTATCGTATCGTATCGTATCGTATCGTATTGTATTGTACTGTACTTTATTGTATTGTATATTTTATCGTATCGTATCGTATCGTATCGTATTGTATTGTATTGTACTGTACTGTATTGTATTGTATATTTTATCGTATCGTATTGTATTGTATTGTATTGTACTGTACTGTATTGTATTGTATATTTTATCGTATCGTATCGTATCGTATTGTACTGCATTGTAATGCATTGTATTGTATTGTATTTTATCGTATTGTTCCTTATTGTACTGTAATGTATTGTATTGTACAGAATAAGTAGTACGAAGCATATTCTACTCTTCAAGTCCTTCAAGACAAAAAAAATGAATAGTCACTTTAAGGGATTTATCAGCCGGTTCGAACTAAGTAACAACACTTACCTCTATTCTAATAGACAACTGATTCTAATTTTCAGCTAGTTCAAAAGGATAAAACTATTCGATTGGGTTCTCGAAAAATTCGACGCATTGTTATATTTTATTTTACATTTTTAAACAACGGATTTCTAACTTAAGTAAAAATGCTTGTATTGTCTGTAACTTTCATAAAGACCAATTTTTATTAAATGTTGTTAAAAGAAGAGCTAGAAACTATTGTCTGGCCGAACGACTTGATAACGCTAATCGTAATAATCAAAGGGTCGTTATCTCTTCGGATATTTATCGGACAAATTTCTAAGCAAATCAGAAAGTAAATCCAAAGTTGACGGTGCGTTTGTTAAAGCAAATGCATTTGCGCATTCTATTCTAGCAAGCAAGGTCATTTAAGGCTCAAAAGCATATCTAAAAGACTTTCTTTTTTGTAAGCTTTTTTGAACTGTTGAACTGTTAACTCAGGGGTTTTAGGACATTATTATTGATCATTTGGTTTTATAGATTTCCAGCACAGCTGCGACCCTCGGTCACAAACCTGACGATAACACTGTTTACACTCTTTAGCAGGACGTGTGTTCCTCTGATTAAAGATAAGCTCATTCAAATGAATGGGCGTGTTTGCGCATTTTTTTTCCCGACCGGCACTATCACAAAATATTTCCAACTGTTCAGTTTATATCACATCGTATCAGTCTGACAACACCTTATCGTTTCTGTGTAGAGCTGTTGATTTTACAAATAGTTAGCGGTATGCCCCTAGGGAAAAAATCTTTACTCTGTCTGAGAGAAGGCACGAAAGCTCTCGAAGGGAAAAATAAATGTTTGCTTGAAATGAAATTTGCGTAGATCCGCCAATTTAATTCCTTTAGCTATTGATAAATTGTTTTAGATTTTTTCCGTTAAACTCTTTTTTACGTTAGTAGCAGTTCATATACAATTCTGCTTTCTTCATCAAAAGACGGAAGTTGTTCGATGACAACCAAAAATTATTACAAATTGTTGAATGAGTCAAAATTAAGTGCCATGCAACTGTATAAAAGCTACTTTAATGGTAAACATACTAAAACTCTAGAACACTCTACTCATCACAGAAACTCAAGACTCTTTATTTGAAGTTATAAGGCCTGTGCATAACTATAACATGTGTGATTTCTGTTTCTCTAGGCGATAACCCGAGTTTGTCTCTTCAAAATTTATAATTTAAACCATATGGCGTCATTTGTTTAACATATTTGTGCATTATAAAAGGGGAGGTTCTGGTGAATATATATACATTTTTTGGAAACAAAACCTTCTTAGTCTTTTTATTTTTCCATTATCCTTAGCAAATAAAGAAATAGGTCAACTTTTTTGTTCAAAACTTTTGAACATAATTCAAGAGTCGTGAGATAGCGTGAGAGAAGAGATTGTATTTTTTAACACCGGTTTGATATTTGACCTTATGTGTGGGTGACGCATATTGTAAACTATGACATCTGACTTTTCTATCTATTGAATGGCGAAAGCAGAGTCGGAAAAAGGCGAACCTTTAAAAGGGCCATTCTTATTGTTTATCTCAAAGAGCAGAAAATAACTTCGCTTTCAACAGGTTGACGTTGTAAAAGATCCGCCTCTTTGCCAGTCCTGATAAATTTAAAAGTTTTCGAATCTATTTCTTATCATGTACATAAACAATACAAACTTATTCAAAAATTCGATGTCGATTATTGGAATGGTCTTTCATTTTTGAGACTTTAATCTTTCCGAATGTGACAACATTCAAAAATCAAAAGAAACGTAAGTGTTATATGACGAGTTATACTCTTCGTGCTTTGTTGATCGACTAGTCTTGAAAATGCTTCAGAAAATTTTCAGCATTTCCCCTCTATTTAAGTTTTAAAAAGCGAATTTTCTATGAACAGAACACATTTTTTAACTATTCTTTGCGAATAAAAAGACTATACACTGCAAGGCTAACTGAATGTTATAATCAACAATCTAATTAGAATTATTCCTAAAGGACTGCATGTAATTAATCTTCTCATTGTTAACGTTTTAATTTTGATTACCATTATTAATTTGTGAATTCACTTTATCCTTTCAACATAGTTACCGAGAAATTGCTTTCGTATTGGCCTCTAACAGCCTATTTGTTCACTCTGTTAGCTGTAAATTTGTTCTGGATGGTCTGTCATTAAATCAACTACACAACGATCTTTTCTCCAACTGAGTTTGTTTATTAAAAACAGGTTTTTATTGTTGTTATCAAGTTTGCGCCAGCATTGTAAGAATCAATCGAGACTGCAAGCATTTTCTAACTTTCGTGTTTAGTCGTTTAAGGTTGCTTTGTCAAAAGAAGTTGTAGTGGTTTATATGAATTACTTTTGAGACTGAAGCAAATATTCTTAAGTTTTCGTGTCAGATTTCGAACAAGAAGATGTATTCGAAACAGCTATGAGAGTAACTTTTCTCTCTGCGAAATTGACAGATCTATATATTGCCTTTAATGTTGTTTTAACAATGCGCTCCGGGGCAAGAACGATATCGAGATCAAATGTCACAGACTTTTGCCACGTGGCGAGGTGATTCGTTGCACAACATTGTGAGAGTTGTCTCAAGTCAAATCGTTTCTTCATTTTGCACAAAGCTACGCCATTTGCGCCCAAAACAGCCACTGTTTGTTTTTTATTCACATTTTGGACTAGTGTGTCTAAATAAGGGTATACATGGGCACTTCTTTAAAAAGACATATTAAAAAGAACTCATCTCGTTAATTTTGTATTTTTGATGATGACTTGATGATGACGATGATAATATTAAAAATGTAAAACAACCAGATTAAAATTGTAAAGACATTTTGGCATCCTCTCAATGCTTTTCAGTCATGAATAAAATATTTACAATGCAAATAGTGCCTAGTCTTCTTCGCAGCCGTCCCGGTATCTGTTCCCTCCCTCACGAACATATATAGACCAATAGTTCAAATAACTTAATGCAAAAGAGAGATAAGATTCGCTACGTGAAAATTGACATACAAGATAAACTGACTAAAGCACTAGCTTAAACAAAAACTTACCAAAATTGCGATAACGGCATCGAGATGGTGCCGAAATCTCGTTACAATTTGAATCTTGCTATTTAACGTAATATATGCCCTTGCGTTAGAAAAATCTATCACATAATTGATTATTTTAAAAAATTATAATTTATTTGCATACATTAATGTTGATCCTTTCCGTTCAAGACTCTTAAGAAGTCGTGTAGGCAATTTCTTTCAACCTAGATAAGATCCGTCCAAAAAAAATGAAGTATTAGCAAATTCCATTCTTCTAACTTGGATTTAGCTAAAGGAATCCTTCGCTGTGCAACAATCTTTGTCTCTAACAAAACTTTCATAAATCTTTGTCCATATCAGTAGCTCCCCCGGCGGGGGGGGGGGTACTCCAATATAGTTTGGGTGGGGGTGTGCCGCCGGGTTTGCGAAAGTCCTACCCATTACTAGAGTCAACTCTGCAAATTTTGTGACCCTATACCAGAGTACCCGTTTTAAATCCCAACACTAAAACAGGATTTGTTTGCACATTGGGTCATAGAAAAGCAAAAACATTTGACTCGATATAAAACCCCGGGTATAAAGCGCTCAAGTGTTCTGGATTTCAATGTTTCGTTATTACCAATTATTATA
>JANVCF010092216.1:0-12405 GCA_025388745.1 Hydrozoanthus gracilis
CTTTTCATAACAAAAGACTCAATGTAAACAATCCGCATTTTATTCATGAGGTTGGAAAACAAAAAGAGATAATTTATGCGCGCCCCATTTTATTCATGAGCTATGACGTCATCCTAGAGATAATTTATTCCCCCCAGAGATAATGAGATTCCCCCCCAAAAATAAGGGTAATTCGGTGCATACTATACTACTTCGCGGTTATCACTGAGCGACTTACATCGTGAGGCAATTGAACCTGTTCACACATTATCTTCCTCCAAGATGAATAGCTTCTTTCAATTTAAAACCCAGAAACTTAAACAAGCCAAAAAGTTTTATGAAACTCCGTAATTTCAAAATGTACATGGCAAATAACGCTTTCTTTTTCTTCCCTTCCTAAGCAAAATCGCTAAAACAAAGAAAAAGTGGGCTGTGTGTTCACTCAGAAGGTGGATGGCCAGGAACTGACCACCGTTTGGTTGTCCATGCAGGATGCGACAAAATAAATGTAGAAATTTGGTTCATGAAGCAAGGTGAGAACTAGAGAAAGTTTGTTTTTTATTCAAAGCTTTTTGTTTTTGTAACATAACTATCATACCGAAGTTTATTAAACATAATTTAAATGAATATTTGAAAAATAGCAGTATGGTTCAGACCTTCAGCATTAAACAAGGAGATCAAGATTCAAGAAGGGCAGCATCAACGATGATAGCTTACAAAAACACACTTCTTGCCTGCCCTTTTTCGATCACTTATGGCTTTTGGTTGCTTTCGCTTTTGTCCGAGTTACGCTTTGTGAATAGAATAGATTGAAAGTGATTTTTTCAAACGTAAAAAGGACTAAAATTTTTAGTTTTTTACGAAACGAAGTCGTTGACGAAGTAGGCGTATTCGTACCTCAAACTCTCTAAAGCTTTCGACGCCGACTTTGATTCACAACTGAGGCGATTTTGATTTGTTTATATATTACAAATTCACTTTAACAAGTTACCTTTTCTGTGAGACCAAAACTTATCTTGTAAACATTACTTTATAGACTGTGTTGTTCCTCTTGGCATCCAGTCCGGTAAAATAGCTGACAGTCAGATATCTGCCTCCTCGTCCAGACGCAAGGATTTACCTAAATATGGACGTCTTAAAAACTCCAATTCCTGGTGTGCTGCCACGAACAAAAAAACAGAATACCTACAAATTGATCTAAATCAGGTTACTTAAAAATCTGTCTTTACTTCTTCGATAGATCATTTAAACTAAACTCCGTAAAATACTCAAGCTAAATCTTCCATAAGATGTCAAAAGAAAAAAAACTGAGAAAAAGGTTTTGACTCACTTTAGTGCAGGTTATTATAATTGTTTTCCAGCGAGACTGAGGTAAATGATTACATGAGAAGGAGTTTTTTCTTAATTAAAGAATTAGTGTAATTTCGTGAAAGCCCAGCAGCTGCGCGAATTCTGCAACAGTCCTAGAACGGGGTCAACATGTTGCCAAACTTTCTTGTTGCCTATGTGTTCAAATGGCATCAGTTACTGTAGTTATCAAACGCAGGAAAACGTGTTAAGCAGTGGATATCCTGAATATCTTCTTTTAATAATTAGAACACACGAACATCATTATTCGCGGGTTGGGTACATGATGAATGAGGTTGGATTTTTACCGGGCGACAAAGCTTCCTTGACAACAAAATATTTAGTAATTACCTCCAATACATAACACTTCGTGTGAACGCCTCCGTTTGTTCTCTCCTAAGCCTATGACAGTCGCAGCCGTAAAAACTCAAGGAAATGGAAAGCAGTGGGAATGGGTAACTGGATACTATCTGCAACACAGTTTAGATGGTCAGCGGTTTACTGGCTATTCTGATGTAGGGGCATCAGGAATGATAAACGTATGTTAAACACTCACGCACCGCTTAGTATTATCATAAAAAAGAACAAATGACCAGTTTCCGTTGTATATACTATGCGGTAGTTCATAAATAATTGTTATTTTTAGTACACTAACTGTTAACACAGAAGCCATTCACGTCAGGTGACTAATAGCATATCAAATCAATCCACTTTTTAGACCACGCTAGAACTTCCTTGAGCTGTAATATATTCAGTAGAGGCTTTTCAGCTAAAGCATAAATGGCGTCTATCGAAAACGCACCAAAAATCGTCGGTGTCGAGCTGATGTAATACTTATAATTAGTACCCCCTGTTCAGCTGGCTGGATGCTTTTCCTACCACTCTAATATTAAAATGCTCTAACTTTTATATAAAACACCACCAAACTTTTAGACTTGTCCCAAATTTTTTTTTGGCAATGTATCGGTATTAAAGACACCTCAGTTCTGGCCTTTTCCATAAAAAGAAAGAATTTCTCTTTTCGAGAATCAATATTTAGACTATTAAGTCATACTTTTTCTAGGGTCCTGACACTCTTGTTTTGTTGATTAAAAGTTGTCTTTGAAAAGCGAGGTTTGGATTTTTCCTAGAAACTATCAAATTGCATACTAAACAGGTCTTGTTAATTAATTTATAATTAGTTTTTATTACCTTAATGATTTTTGTTCGATTCTATATTTATTCTAGTCGATGTGCTACAGAGGTGAATGCAGTGAGACACGAGACACCCAGTGCAGAATTTTGTGGGGAGCCGGTATGTCTTTTATATGTTCTGTTTATTAATTTATTACAAAGCACTACATTGTTTGCTTTTAAATTCCTTTTCTCAACACAAATCTTATTTTCCCAATAATAAAATCGAGGATGAAACTTTACTTGTCACTTGTCTACTAAAGACTTACGAACTTAAAAGACTAGATTTTTCTTTTTTTTTTCTCTAACGTTTAATTTATTTATTTTCCTTTTAAGGAAACGGTTTTTAATGGCAATTTTGCTTCGAAAGTATAATGCATTTCAACATGTTACTGTTTAAGTTCAATATTTCGTCTTCGAAGTTGAGAATAGAATTGTTTCTCCTACTGCAAGGGGACTTTGCAGCTACAAACTCAAGAGATTGATCAACAAAAAAGTATCAACTACAACCACCTCTAGAAACGACATGTTTACTTCCCTAAAAAGCAAACATTATGAAGAAGAATGTTTCGCATTATACGTAATTTAACCAAAAAAAAAACTCTCATCTAAGTTGCATTAGACTTAGTACATTTATCTGCCAGGACTAAGGAGAAGTCTTTATTGATAAACTACCACAATTTTTCAAAGATTTCTATTTCATAATCTTACATTTTTTTTTTATTGTTTATCAAAAGGCTCCAGAAACGGCGCCATTGACTGCTACATCAAGTTAAACACAGAAAGCACCGGTTATGGAACCTGCGACCCAGCGAGGACAAAACCTTGTGCTCTAGAGTAAGAAGAACGACATCTATAAATACACTTTAAACAACAAACGTTGTACCTTTTGTTAAAAAAATACTCAAATAATCAAATGTAAATGATCTTGTATAAGACTTTTGAGCGTTTGAAGTATATAATTATGCAAACCATAGCCGATTTGTTGACATCAGAAGTGATAAGTGTTTCCTATGTTATTACTGCCCCAAGGCCAGTTCTACATAAAAAGGATATGAAATGGAAATAAGGGTTATTAAGTTTTTTTATCTCAATGCTCTTCAACAGGGATGTATCCTGTGGCCAGCTACAATGCAGCTCAACATCAAATCAGCCCGTTGTGAATTTTGGGTATGGATACACCAAGATATCGTTGAATGATGGAACACAATGCAGGTGGGTGTGAATATATTTTTGACAGCGAATGGAATTTTTGTTAAAAAGGTACAATTTTTCGAGACAAAAAAAGTAACACCACTCAGGTTAAAACTTAAATAAAAAATTGAGTCACGGATAGAAACCGAGCTCCGTAGCTTCTGCTTGACAGCCAGATTCTTACGAGTACAAAATACGAACTACAAAATTTATTCATCGGGAGAATTGAAACGGATTTATGCGAGTTAGAGTTGTTGCGTACCCGCTGGACATAAACACTCAGTTTGGAAATGCATCGCATAGCAGCTAAAGTTAGAGGGCAGAGTAGTGTTTTAAATACATAGTGAGTATACTCCTCTGTTTTCAATGCATGCTTTTCTAACTGCTTGTCCATCCCCCATTTCTTTCTCCATGCCCAATGTAACCAAATTTGTAAGGTTTTTCTCTTATTAACTTTGTTTTAGTGCAGCAAAACTGAAAAAAGTTGACATTCTCGGTCAAGGTATGGTGGCCTCCGGGACCAAGTGTGGGGACAAAAAGGTTGGTTCATTTGGTTTGGTATCACAATGGAAAAAAATAGCGTTAACGCTTTGAAACAAACTATTATTTTTTACTCAATTTTAGCGTCTCAAGTTATCTGTTTCAGTCAGTGCAAATAGATGTGAAGACGCAATGAATATGACAGTATGCCCTGCCTTATTAATGCTGATACTATTGATCTTTTCTCTGTTCAGATGTGTGTCAATAACAAGTGCCATAGTCTCTCACAACTAAATATCAAGTCGTGTCCCACAATCAACGGTCTCGTGTGTGCAGGAAGAGGGGTAAGTTTTTAAGCTGCTTTTTGTTCCAGATATTAAAGTTAATGATCTATAATATATATAATCTGACTCCGACGGTTTTTCTTCGGGCACTCTGGTTTTCCTCCATCAACAAAATCGACACCGAGCTAATGCTATCTGGCTGTGGAGCGGTTCTCCAAGGTCATGCATGGGCCGTATAGCTGTAACAATACTGAAATAGTAAGCAATGCTTACCTGTCATCTGCTAGTAAAATAAATTTTCATTGCAACATCTTATGATCACTAGAAATATACTTTACACAATTAAGCATCTTTACCCATTTTGTCGGTGTTTTTAAATTTATGTTTTGCCCTGCCAAGATTAAAACGAAGTTTTAATTTATTATTTTCAATTTATTCTAGAACATTGTTGATATGCTTACTACGACGTTAATTTATTTCTTCGTTACATGTCTTAGGTTTGTACGAACACTGGTGTATGTCATTGTAATGGAGGGTTTGATCCGGCAGGAGGCTGTGAAAAATGTGAGTCGGTATTAATTAAACAAGATAACTAAATTCAGCTTCTACAAACCTAACGTAACTGCGACGAGAAAAAGAGAGAGTTTTAAGTTGTTGTTATTGTCCACTCAGTTCCAGGGCAATCGCCCACTCACCCTTTTCGTTTAGCGATAGGAGATTGAAAGAGTTTAGACGATTCACAAAGTTCACATTTGGTTAAACTATTAGCAAATCTCTAGCTACGCAAGGAACTCTTACTTGCCTTGTGTGGCGACAAAGTTTGCGCACAACGTTTTGCTTGTTACGATGCACGATCGGTTAAAGAAGAATATTTTTTTTTGCAGCTCTAAAGCCACATGACGGACGATGGAATAAATGGTCCTCATGGACTGTGTGTGACAAAGGTTGTGGCGGTGGGAAGAGGTCACGCTATCGATTCTGCAACAATCCATTCCCAGCAAATGGTAGAAAAGACTGTAAAGGTGATAGAATCAAAGAGCAGAGCTGCAACACTCAAGCATGCCCAGGTAAGTTCAGCCATTACTTCATAGTCTAGTTCTTTTCTGACAAACAAGAACAGATCGATGGAACGCACTTAAGCTTAACTAAATTTGTTTAATTATATGTACTTAAGTTAGTTTCTTCAAAGTGTGTTAGTTGAATCGATTTTGGTTAAGCATGCAAAAACTTGATGACACAACTTTCTATTTTAGAATGAGTATTTTTTTTGCTTGTTTCGGATTAAGTCAAACCTGTACCTTTGAGAGCCTGGAGAACTGCATAGCTTTTTTTCCTCTTTCAGTCGTACACTCTTGTCGTCAACTGCAGCAGATCAGCGTCCAGACAAATCACCATTACCCGGATGGAGTCTACAAGATCTATCCAGTGGGTCAAGGCAAACCAATAATGGCTTACTGCGACATGTCACGTGATGGCGGTGGCTGGACACTTTTGGTAGCTAGCCATACTAACAGTTGGACTGCTGCAAATGTTAGATTGCGCAACCAGGATACACCCCGGCTTGACGGAGATTACTCCATATTAATCCATGCTGATTCTATCAAAGACAACTTAAATGTTAAAGGAGCAACCTTTGAGTACCGATTAGAAGCACAGAGCAGAGGTAAGATGCATATGACAACTGTTACTTGAGTGAAATACAACACATTTTGATCTCGAATAAGAGTTAAACACTGATGGATGTACACCGAAACGTTAAACTTCCACTTGTCTTTTATTTAAATTATAGAGGAATGGAATGAATTAAGGCACAACAGAAAAATGTCATTTTGCTAATCTTTATTATTTATTGAGTTTTTTTGTTCTCATTCTCTTGAGGCCGTTGGGGAGGCATATGGCAGGCACCAAGAAGTTACACCTTTACTTCCACAAATGATGGCCAATCCAACGTTGATATCTTTAAAAAGTTTGACAACTGGGAGTACAGTTGGATCGGTATTCAAAAAAGAATGCCTTGGATATTACGTGCAAGGCTTACCACGTCTTCAAATGCCACGAATCACTGGTGGGGGTCAATAACAGGTAAGATTCGCGAAGTAGCTTCTTTTCTGCAACGCTAAAGCGATTTTCAGAGAATAAATTGATAGATATAGTGTTACGCTGTCCCAATTTCTACTGTTATTGAGAAATACGATTATGACATTTTAAAACAATATAAAATATCAAGGAGAAAGTGTGTGTTGCATCAAATTTACAGCTGAAGATGAGATGTACACCACAAATTCTCTGAACTTAAATATTCTAGGGGACGATAAGCTTTTTCATCCCGCATCGTGGATTAATGCGAGTTTGGCAGAAAACCAACCTGAGTACATCTGGTATTGGATGAGAGAAGGACCTTATTCTATACCACAATCATGTATGGAGGTTCAGTTGAGAGGTAACCTACTTTTACAGGCGCTGACAGGTGGGTTACCTTTTTTTCTTCTGGTTGATAATAACATCAGCACTAACATTCTGCCTGATAATTGTACGCAATACAGACTTTTAAGCATTCCGCAACAGGATCTTTGTTATTAGCGTTACCAAAAATTATAAAGTGCATTAAAAATTTAAAAAAGGAGCCCACATTTTTGGCCCCAAAAATTTGATACAGACAAAAACTAATTGTACTAACCCAAATTCTAACTAAGTTTTTTCTGTACTGTTAAAACTGTAAAGTTTGCTAAAGATCATTACCTTTTGCAACAACTGATTATACTACTGTAGCCATGGTTAAAATTGTTACAATCATTATATAGCTCTGTTCAAAATATTTAATACCATCGTTTCTTTTAATACTTGCTACCTTTCATAATTTTAAGATGGTTTGTACACAATAAAACCTTCTGGTCAACAAGAGACAAAGACGTTCTGTGACGTCACACGTAATGGCGGTGGGTGGACTCTGCTTGTTACCAGTGCCTCTCACAGCGGCTGGAACCAAAACAATATTAAACTGAGGAACGTAAACACGCCGTCACTCACCTCAGATTTTTCTGTTCTTGGTGTAGCAGATATCATCAAAGACCTCGATAAATCGCAGGTTCGTAATAAATGCGTCAAGGATCAAAAGTGCTACAATTACATTTCCTACTCAAAGATAACGTTACCAACAGTGAACTGGATATCGAAATATATTTCCACCCCACTACCTCAAACTCCACTAAACAAAAATAGAACCTCATTTTAAAATGCAAGACAGTTGTTATTTATATAGATATAAACATTAACTAATAAGATGCACTTCTGCTAATTTTTCGTTTTCAGGAGTTTTTTGAATACCGCATCGAAGCTGATGGAAATGATCGTTGGGGAGGAATATGGAGGGCTCCACAACGATACAGTTTCCTCGACAACAACGGCAAACAGAATGAGACTGAAATAGTTAAGAAGTTTGACATATGGGACTCGAGTTCTAATCTGGGAACACGTATGCCAAGGCTAGGATTATCTCCAAACATTTTCTTATCAAGTGCTTCAGCCCTAGATGATCCTTCCGGCTCACTGGTTTACAACACTGGCGGGGCTCATCCTCCCTCGTACATCAAAAATGGAAGTCCGTCTCCGAAAGTGATCCGGTACTGGATGAGAGAAGGCACTCGGTAAGGCTTACAGTACACGTTCTTAGGTACAACCTAGAGTAAAGAAAATCACAGTTTTTGCTGCATTTTAAACCTACCTTTCCAGATTGCCCCATTTTTGTTTGCAAGGGTAGTAATTGCTTTATAAAAAGAGGGATTTTAGAAAAGAGAGGCAATTAGAATTTTTTTTGAGCTTTTTGATCACGAAACTAAAAACCTTCAAGGCCTGATTTGATAATTGCAAAAACAAAACTTATTAGTTGGTATAAAGTTAAAAAACCTAAATTAACTGAGTAAGAGGAGCTTGAAATTTATTTTTCCAATTCCTATCTGCATTTAATTATAGGTAAAATGGTGTTTTACCGATGTTATCAAAAAAGTTTCTTTGACCTGAGACTTACATTCTTCAGTTACCAGCCAGAAGTAACATTTGTGCGATCTTTATCTACATGCTTATCATAAAGCGAAAGTTACTCGATGCCATTTGCAGTCAACAATGAAACACCTTGTTGAATGCAAATTTCAGCTTAGCCTAAAGAGTCCAGAATTAAAGGCTTGTTTCATTTCGAACGATTGCCAAAACGAGTCATAACCATTTAAGTGGACATGTTGAAAAGAAATGGCTAATTTAAAAAAAATAAAGTAGTAAAGCTTAAAGATTCTTTCTTAAATTCGTAATGAAAACAAACTACGATTGCACACTTCCGATCAAGCAAGCTCATAGGCAACAAGATTTTCATCAATTTTCTGCAGACGATCCTGCAATGACATCAAGGTCCATGGTGTTCGCAGTGGCAACAAATACAGTGATGGTCTCTACATGATTTCACCTACTGATCCTGCGCAGTACCTTCCTGTTTATTGTGACATGGAGTCGGACGATGGAGCTTTTACATTGCTTGTCACAAGTGCTAATGGAATGTGGACGCGAGCTCAGGTTCCTTTTAGGTATAGTCTGACTTACTATATGATACCGTTACTAAACCAGTTGAAAACGATGTTGACGTTTTTTTTACTTTTAACCTATCAGCTTATAATATTTCTCTGTGTCAAACTCTGACATACTGTGTTATGAATATATGAATAACAGGCTTACTAGAGAAGATTGAATGAGCCCAGGTGTCCTCTCTTTTGTAGGAATGCAATGCGTCCTTCAGTTAGCGAAGACTATTCAATTCTCCAGTATGGCGACATCATTAAAGGCCTTAGCAACAACGCTACGTTTAGATACAAGATCGATGCCCATCAACGCAATCATTGGGGAGGCGTGTTCTCTGCACCAGCAGAATACAGGTGCGGATTCTATTCGTTTCAAGACAGTTTGTCTTTAATTTTTGCGGATAAAAAACTTTGATTATACACTCAATGAGTTTAAATCTAAGTTAATGTCAAAATAATTCAATTAACCAAGAAGTTGAGCAATTTTAATTAATGTTAGAACATCTGACATGTCCTGGTTAAAAAAAATTCCGTAAAATTATCACTAAAGTCTAAGCTATATGACTTCACACAATGTCTACGATCAAAGTCTATCAAAAAGTAAGTAGGAATTAGAGGTATTGGCAAGAACAGATTGTCAGGTGATGAATAGCTTTCAAGGTAGCTGACAGAGTCAGTAGGTTTGTTGTCGACACGGCCATTTTGTTCCCCTGGATTGACATTTTGCATGATGTGTAGACATTCTCAGGTTATTCCGAGGAACATAATGAAATGAATATTTAGTTCACTACTTCGTGTATGCATGGTGGAGCTCAGTGTAACGGCTAAATTTTTAGGACAAACTTTCTCAATGAAATCACGTTGAAAAAAACCGCAAGTAAGTACCTCTTAACTAGCATATTAATGTATCTTCACCTTTAAGCCCATAGCAATGTCTCGATAACTTAAGTAATTAAATGCAAGTGAAAAGAGACTCTGGAAGACCTAACAATGAATACTAAGAACTACTAAAAACAATCCTAGTTGAAGCGAACTGTTTGCTTTAAAAAAACTTGCAAAAAAAACTTAAAATCATTGTTTCTGTCCGTCTTTGGTATCGATAGTTTCTTGGCTACAAGCAACAAGCAGACGAATGTTAGTCTAGTGAAGAAGTTTAATATCTGGGAGTATGATTGGGCGGCTGGGCTTCACAAGAGAATGCCATGGTTTGCTAAAACTAGAACAAATCGCAAAGCACTTTTAACTACTTCTCAAAGTCCCACGTTCTATCCAAGAGGATCAATTATCTACGGAGATATGGAATATGACCCAGCATTTTACATGGCAAGAAATGGAAAACGTTGGCCGGGTACGATCTGGTACTGGGTGAATGAAGACGATTGTGGTCCAGACAGACGACCAGGTACGTATCTGCAGTGACAAAAGTTCTACTTTACAAAGCCTGTTTGGCTGGTTTCAATGCCTGTCGTCACCAAAGTTGTTTTTAGCAATTATTGTGTTACTCGCGTCAGTTTTTATTTGCTTGTTCTCAATTGTCAATGAATAATTAACAAACTAAGGAAATAAAATTAGATACAACAAACTATTTAAGTATCCTTTCACTTTTTCTTGTTACTCAACTTAACCACTTTTTTTTTCATTATTCAAGCTTAACACAAAAATTTAAAACACTTTAAATAAAAACTTGATTACTTTGGCAACACTTGTTTGAACGTTTACTACCGTAAATGTTAAATGTGAGGATCTAACACAATAAAAAGAATTTAAATACCTGTCAATATATTAATTCTACAATATCTGAAATGATGTTTACTGATAAAATTGCGTAAGCCTATTTTGTTTCTCTGTCATAAACTATCATTTGATGCTTAAAAACCCAAAAAAGATTTATTTACTCGTTTCTTTATTTCTTTATTTCTTTATTTTTTTTTTGTTATAATTCTGTTTACGTTTATCTCTTTACTTTAGAAGTCTCTCTGGTACTCAAGAATTTTGATGGACTTTGATGTCTTTGCTTTTGCGAGTTTGAGCCATGTGTTAGGAAAACTTAATTAGATCGTAGTAGTTTTTCTATGCTCAATTAAGTAGGTTACAAGTGTTGTACTCTGAAATCCCTTAAAATAGCAGTTTCACAATTATCTATTTTTGCTTGAATTTCCACTCTATATGGGCCTTATTTGGGACTATACTATTAGTAGATCTGGGGTTTCGAAAGCCAAACACCTCGATTTCCACTACAAGTTTTCAGAGTATTAGTATTTTCCTTCGGGGACACAATACTCAGTGTTTATAGCTCTCCATGTTTTTGACAAGAAACAGTACCCAACTTAAAGGAAAGTGTTTTCTTATATTAAATTATTAATGTTACCTTTTATCTTACAAGTAAATTAGTATGTTAAATCTTTTCACCCAATATTTTTTTTCTACGCTGTTGTAAAAGTTTGAATTTTTTTTGTGCAGCCTGTATCACTATTTCGCTCTATACTATTATTAGGGACTTTAGAGTAAAATTTTTCTTGGAAATCAAAACAGAAAACCAGTTTCCTTAACTTTTTTTCATCACTTGCTGTCTAGCTTAAAGGCTTCGCTGCACTAAGCATACGTCTGTCGATCATATATCACAGTTTGTTACGGTTTGCTATAAAATCAATACCTAAACCGATAAATATTGTTTTGTATTTTTAATTAAAAGTTTTATTTTTTGTATGTACTTTTTAATTGTAACTACTTTAACTGTTCCGATTGTTTCATCAATCTACTTTATTTGCTTTATAAGTCAGTTAGGTACTCAAGAATATTGTGGCATTTTTGATAGTTAAAATGAAGTTTTTATTGCAAGTTTAGAGATCAAAAGACGGTGTCGACAACCCGTTTGATTTAACTTAGGTATGGTAGTAATAACCTTTTTTGTTTCTCTGTTCTAGTTGATGGTGGTTTGACTGAGTGGAGTGCGTGGGGTCACTGTGATAAACTATGTGATCCAAGCGGTAAAGAAAGACGGTTCAGAACTTGTAGCAATCCCAAGCCTCGTTGTGGTGGTAAACCTTGCGATACGTCTGTGAAGACAGTTGAGGAACGCCAGTGTAATTATTGCCCAGGTAAAAGAAAAACAGAAATTTAAAAACTGTGACTAAAAACTCTATTTATTGTACATACAGTTAATAGAACGCTAACTTCAATGGATCCAAAGATGTTGGAAAAATTGTGTAACAGCGGCGGTTTTCTTAAACCTAAAAGTCATCAACTTCATTAACCCGTCATAATAGTAAAAACCCACGTTTTCTGGAAAATTTTAATACACTGCTGTTTTTACTTGATAGTTTTGTTTTATATTACGAAAGTAGTTAGTTTACCATACATGGACCCCTGGTCTTTTCAACAGTACA
>JANVCF010092327.1:0-12403 GCA_025388745.1 Hydrozoanthus gracilis
GGGGCACAACTGAGCGCCAAAGGCGATTCTTCTAGGGGGGATCGGGGGCATGCTCCCCCGGGAAATTTTGAAAATATATTATTTCAAAACGTAATTCCTGGGTTTTTAAACAGCGTTTGAAGCAAAGTCAGAGTGTCTAAAACTTACACAATATTTCCGTTTTCTCAGACTTTGCATGGGCGTACCTCGACCCGCAAGTCGCTTGATCACAAAATTTTTTTGATTATTCAAGTCGCCATGTATGCAGAAGCCACTTTTATTGTATATATGTAAAGGGCAAGCAATACGGCTGCCGTATTTATTATTTTAAGAGCAAGCAATACCGGGCTGTGTATTTATTTAAGGGACAAGCGATACGACTTCGTATGTATGTAAGGGGCAAGCAATACAGCTGTGTATTTATTTAAGGGGCAAGCAATACGGCTGTGTATGTATATAAGGGGCAAGCAATACGGCTGTGTATTTATTTAAGGGGCAAGCAATACGGCTGTGTATGTATATAAGGGGCAAGCAATACAACTGCGTTTTTATTTAAGGGGCAAGCAATACGGCTGTGTATGTATATAAGAGGCAAACAATACGGCTGTGTATTTATTTAAGGGGCAAGCAATACGGCTGTGTATGTATATAAGGGGCAAGCAATACGGCTGCGTATTTATTTAATGGGAAAGCAATACGGCAGCGTATTTATTTAAGGGGTAAGCAATACGGCTGCGTATTTATTTAAGAAGCAAACAATACGGCTGCGTATTTATTTAAGGGGCAAGCAATACGGCTGTGTATGTATATAAGGGGCAAGCAATCAGTAAATTTTTGGACAAAAAGAGAACGTCCAAAAAACTTAATCGTCTGAAAAAATTAACTTCAGAACATGAAAACTTCCAAAAGTTTTGAATTTAATTGATTTTAATTTTGACCTAATTGACTGTAAAGTTGTTTTACAACTCGGGTTTCTCATCGTCAAATAAAATGACAGATTCCTGGAAGTCGATAAGTTCCTTCTCTGGATTTGTATCATCTTTTGGATGAAACTGCATGTTTCAACTGAATACTCCTCTTGGCGTTTTTGGCTTGGTGTTATTTGTAAACCAGTTTAGTTATATTGTTAAGCGTTTTCAGTGTCGTGGTTTGTCCTAATTTAGGGAAGAAGTCAGAACAAAGGTATTTTTAAGGAACCCAATTTTGTCAGGGGAGGTGGTGGGTGGCGGCACACAGCAGTTTTATCTCACAAATACCACAAATTGTGACAATTATTTGAAATTAGTCATTGAACAAACAGTATACAAAGTACATGAACAAAACAAAATATACACAAATGTACCTTATACGGTAAATGTATTACCGTATATCGTCCGGCTAAAATCAGTAAAGAGATTTAAAAACATGAGTTAAGAATATTTGAGGCTGATACCTCAGTCGAAAAATTATGAAAAATCAAAAAAGTGATATCTTGTTAAAGCCCGGTTTCCATATAGTTGCAGGGGTCACAGCAGTCGTGAAGAGAAAGTTTTTGCGTGTGATAGAACACGGGCGATTCCAGCGACTCGCGAGTCGCAGCAGTCTCAACAGTTACAGCAGTCGCGGACGCCTTCGGTTTCCATACAGTCGCAGCAGTCGCAGGAATCGTAGAACTACTTTGTTCGCGACTCCTGTCACTGCTGCGACTATATGGAAACCGGGCTTAAATGCAAGTCGTTATAATTTCACAAACAAACCGAAAAAACTAAAGGAGTAAAAATCTTTTTCGCCGAGGGAAAACGTTAGTTTGAGTTGTGTTTGTTCATTTTTTTCATGTTACTTCTTAGGCAAGCTTTTAAGACACTGAACGACTTTTGAAATTGTTTTGTTTGTTGCTAACTCCCTGGCAACAAGCAGTCTTGGCTTGGGCTGCCTATGAAAGGACAAGTGACGGCTCATGGCTTGGGTTTCCTATGAATTGGCAAACGTTACCTGTAAAAACACTAATAAATTGTTTAATTCAGTCAAGATTTGACAGATAATAGAGGTATTTGTTTGATTGCCTTTATGATTTCTTTTTATTTACTCATTCTTTCGTATAAAAATTTCAAAACTAAAATTCCTATTTGTAAGAAAAACTTACAAGGACAACATGGGTCGAGAAAATGTATTGCTTCATATACAAAAGAGCATACATTTATTTTTCTCGAGCGCAAACTATCCGGAAGCTTTAAGCTATACAGAATAAAAATGAATGAGCCAATGATTTTGCACCTTAATTTAACAAAATTAACCTCTCGGCCATTCCTTAACCTCGGGTGAGTGTGTAATACAAAGGAGAACACTAAAGATATGGGCTCACAGTTTGCCTATTTAACGCTAATTTTTGTCGAGAATTTAACTGTGGCTTTTTAATACGAGTTTTTACAAACGAGAGACGGAAAACTGATCGTGAATGCATTATTCAAGTTTCGAAAGAAATTATTTACTTTCCTTCAAACCAACCTAACGTTTAAATAACAATGACTGTCTTTTTCTCATTCACTTGGCAACAAAAATTAATCTTTTTTGTCAGGTGATTGAAAAAAAAAGACAGCTGACTCGTTAATAAGCACAAAAGATCAAGATTATAATAATGGATCGTGGGAGACAAACGGACAAGATGAAAAGCAGTGAAAACAATGTAAATTTGCAATTCAAAATATGCTTCAAAATTAACAGAGCTAACTGATTAAAGACAGATGACGCGGAGAATGATCGTGAAACAAGTTTTTGACCTGACGTCGATCGCTCTTCCATTAAATTACAACAAATATCCTGTAAACTGTAAAGAAAAGTTATCCAAAGAAAACACAAACAGTTTCTGCTACGCCACTGTGGAGGTACTAATAGCAGAACAGTTTTATCTTTTTACTTTTAGATAAAGCACAATTTATTCTTCTGTACTTCTTCCGGCTCAATTCTGCTTTGGTTCTCATTCATAGTCTACGTTTCGAAAACTGATTGCGTCGATCTAAGCCAAAAAAAAGTCCGTTAACGAGAAACCTGAGATTTTCGTTGAAATAGACTTAGTGATAAGTGCGGTTAACTGTTTTCGACCTATGCTGGAAAGGTGTTTAAACACAGCGTGAGATCTTACTAAACGGGCAATATTTTGGTTTCAGTTAAATAATATCAACTAGTTACTTTAATTTGTTTAAAAAGGATTTTTTTGTTTTACTTCGTTGTTCATTCTTTGCCCCCATTAATCAAGGATTTTTTTCCCTCGTAAACAAAGACAGATAAAATGGACAACTTTGTGCCTGCTGATTTTTTGATCGCTGTGTTCTCCATGTGAAACTCGATCGCGTGCATACTGTACTGACTTTTGAAGACTTCAGTTAAAAAAGAACTGAAATAGTTTTTTAAGATTGATTACCTTGAAAACTCTTTGGAACCATAACTACTCCAATAGGACTTTAAGAACCATTAACAATTCAAAACAACACCTGTTCGGCCACTGAACACAAAACTCTGTATCACTTATAAATTGCAGCTGAAAAAAGACTTTTTCCTGTGAAAACGAAGCTAAGAAAAGACAGACTTGACCGCAGCAACAAATCGAATATGCTGAATCTCAAGTTCAACTTAAAATGTTTTTACTGGAAGTAATCGTTGTTTTTGTAATTCTTTTTGAGAAAATGATCATTATTATTTCGATGTTAAATTGGAAGCGATGTACAGTCAAACAAAATTTATCACCTTTGTTCTCAAATACGAAAAGCTCGCAATAGATGACAATTATCTTATAAAAATAACGGAAATTGTCGTATAACCGACTTCTGTATTATTCAAGGTGACAAAGTAATGTTTCAGCCTCTTTTAGCTAGTTCGCAGGGTAATGTTGTCGGTAAACGCAGAATTATTCGACAAATTTTAAGTTTTTCGGCTGTGGGAACATCCGCTGTTCTTTAATTTTTTGAAAGCCAGAGACTTGATTCATCTTTGAACTTCTGTCACTTAGTTTGGGAGAAATACTGATTGTCACCGTGTGGGATTTGTCTAAACTTTTACACATTTACATATACTTTTTCAAGGTGCTTCTACTATCGAATTTCTTTAAAACTGTCATAGAAATATATGACTAACGACCGCATTTTATGCCTTAAATGGTAAAGTCGAGGCAAAACTTGTCACAGAAAAAATTTAAATGGAACACTTGATCTATGAATATATGTCAAGGCTACAGTTTTTTGTCTCACTAACAATGATGTTTATGATTTTTCTGTCTGGGACATGTCAGCAAGAATGCAAATTCTCCATTTCTGTTGATTTCATATTTTTCTAGAAACCAAGTTAGTTAAGAGTGTTGCGGGTTCAACACAAACCTCGTTTGCATGTTTCCGGTTTTGTACATTTGACAAAACACGGTCGAAAAAAATACTTACTTTCTGATTTGAAACCCTTTAGTCCTGTAATGACCTATAATATACAAATTAATACGAAATTTGGACTTTGCTGACGTTGATTGCAATAAAGATAATAGAATCGTGAAAAAAAAAAAAAACGAGCTTCTTTGCAAAAAGCTGCATTACCTTAATCAGTATTTAAAGTTTCTTTGATGATAATATATTTTGCCTGAAATATCGCTTTAGTCAACTTCGTGATGAAATACATAATACATATTTCTTTTTACTTACACGGCAGCTGTTTAAGAAACCTGGGGTATCTTCAAATTATAGTAATAAAAACCTTAGTAACATAAAAGTGAAAAGAAAAACCGTTTTGTCAAAGTGCTTAATGCAAATTTCATGTTAAATACATAAAGAAAACGCCGCGTTTTAGATGATTTTAGCGCTTTTAAAAAGGCTTCGCCGCAAAACCGCGCGCTAATACCCGAAGCTAATAATTCATTTATCAAGATAATAAATCCCAAATTTATGCGAAGTTCGTTTGACTGCCCTTGGAGGGAGTAAAAAGTTTTAAATGTTACTTTTTTGCCATAGTTATTCTTAAATATTCCTAATGTCAGCCAGTTTTATTCGAGTTGTGTCGAGGATGTATCGTGTGAGATTCGTGCATTGGGGAGGAACTGACGCGGCCGCAGCCGGTTGCGAAAGAGACTAGCATGATATTATGATTACTCGGCGAATGGCTGACTCAAAGCCGTATGCGATACGACTAAAACAAGTAACTAGTACGGTACTGATTTGTGTCTATTTGTAATACCAGAGTAAAGAGTTTTACTCGGTCAACTTGTAAGTTTTAAATAGTCTGGTTCCAAAAATATAGTTAAAGACTCTTAGACTAAGATTAAGTGCTAAATGCCTAATTAAATCTTATAAGCTCAGGCTTAAATAATATTTGTTATATGAATGTTCGCGTTTTTCGGCCATGTCAGTTTTCTCGATCGGTTCTTTTTATTCAAGATTCAAAGATCTGCCGAAGGGTTTTCAAAGCTTGTATTCAAAGACATGTTTTAGGTACTGAAAGAAACCAGTGTTCAAAGGTGTATTTCCAAATTTGAGGAGACTCTAAGAATGAGCTAAAAAACGTTCATCTCGCAACATCATGCGATGAAGCGGCAAAGATGGAAAGCGAAGACTTTTTTACAGAAATTATTGATTCATGCATAAGTTGAAAGCTCAGAAAAAAATTCTGAGTCCTTGACTGGAAACCCGCAACCCTCTGATTAACTCAACCATTAACTTTCTTACAGAGTTGTAAGCTCTTTTAACTTCAGGACCGGACGCAGTTTATAAGTTATAAGTCTGTTTTGGGTGTTAACGTTGAGGGGAGGAGTAGGCGACGGGGAAGTAGTGCAAAAATATAATATTGTCGCGGATTCCGCCAGCTAGCTTTCTAAGGCCTACAAACTTACTCCTTCATATTTCTGAAATGCGATTTCAGTTAAACCTTTTATTCTCTATGGTACTGAAAACAAAAGCTAAAAAGAAGAAAAATTAAATTTGACAGTCATGCCCCTAAAACCTGGCAGGTTGTTTATCTATACACTCAGTTAAAGAAATACGCCTCCAGTTATTTCTCTTTGTTCAACTGATAGCTGTTTTTTAAAAAAATTTTACTAAAGACTTCCTGTGTGGCTCCTCACTGAAATTCAAACATAAGAAACGCAAAACCTTTTGTTTTTTAATTGAAACTTTTGCTGTATGTATTCCAGTTCAGTTCATTGACGCTTTTGCCCAGGAGTTTGAGAGCTTAGCTTTTCTTTACGTGTGTGTCAAAGCTATAATATATGAATACTCATTGACAATTGATTCTCTGATGATAACCTTTATGTCAAAACGGCTTTTAATTTTTTATAACATTTTTTTGCCTTTTAACTATTTTACTATTGCTAATGTTACAGCGTTTTTGCTAAGAAAGCTAACAAGACTTTGTTGCAAAAACCTTTGACTTTGGGCCAAAATTCTTTTATTTCTCTGATCTCAGTAGTGACGAACTACAAAGGACTAACATGCGAGACATAACATCAGAAAATATTTACTTGGGTGGTTTTGCTTTTTACTCAAAGCACTTTAAGTGATGGAGCGTTTACCACAAGGGACTAAATACTTAAACACTGATATTTGAAGTAGTCTCTTACGAAATCAACAAACAAACGATGTAGAAATTGATTTTAATTTTAGTATCTTTAAATGACAGTTGATATTAAGAAGAATGTCCTTCACCTAGACGTCTGAAATATGGACCCTCAAGCATTGTAATCCCCATGTGAGCGGTCAGTATACCCGAATACTCATATTCATTTCAGCTTGAAAAATCAAGCATTGTTCTATCTAGATCCTGTGGCAGTAGATTGAAGATTGCTTTAAGCTCTCAAAACGCCTGATTGTTCATAATCTTCTACTTTTAGTATGTATTGTATCGGCATATATACAATATTGATGATTCATATTAGCATCTACGTTTATTTGTTTTTTGCTGTATCTATCAATGCTGATGCTCTGTGTCAAATATACTCGCTTAATTTGAATCATACTTTCTGTGTAGAATACACCGCCAAATCACTTGGTTTCAATCTATACTGATCAATAGTGTGATAATCTTTTTGTAAAACATATATATAGTCTTCTTTTTTTTGTTTTGTTTCGGTCACAGACATAACAATTTCAGTTTCTTCAAAACGCATCCAAAACAAATATTCGTTGTATAGCCATAGGTCCGGTTTTTATTCCATTATACAAAGATCCCGTAACTCCCAACCGAATTCGTTTAACTATATTGCAACTGATAGAGTGGTTCTTTCAATGCCATAGTCAACGATCTTTTAAGGTATGTTGTTTCACTTCAAGGACACAAGAACTAGTACATTTTTTTGTCATACGGCACACTTTGGGAAATGATTCAGAGAGCAGTACAGTTGTTCTTTTAGAGTTTCTTTAAAGCGATAGGCGTACACTACGATTATACGCGCACATTTCATCAAACAGCCAATACACGTACGCGGTTACAGATATCGTGAACGCAAAACGCATAGCCGTACTTACTCATACATGTAACTAATTTACTCGAGCAAGTGAACATACATGTACACTTATATATCATATACTTGAGTGTTGTATGGCCCACCGTCAACCAACGACCTGTCCAGCCAAAGGGATTCTCAGATTTTCAGTCCTTTACCAGTTACTAATACATTTAGGGTTGAGTGAGTTACTGGAAGGAGCAACCTATGACTGTATATACAGTTACATTTTGCCGTACACGTACAGTTGTCGGCAGCGCAGTGGCCGAGCGATTAGCGTGCTTGGCTCGTAATCCTAGGGTCGCGAGTTCGAGCCCCGGTAAGACCATTGTGTTGTGTCCTTGAACAAGACACTTTACCCGACTTTGTTCCAGTCGACTCAGCTGTGTAAGTGAGTACCAGTTCTGCTGGGGGCTAACCTGCGATAGATTAGTGTCCTGTCCAGGGGGTTCAAAGACTCTCATCCGCTTTACACTACGAAAACCAGAGAAAAGCGCCGGCCCTATGAGCCACTTGGGCTCGAGAAAGGATTTACCTTAGCTTAGTACACATATAGTACACATGCATACATGTAAGTTTTTTACTAGTATTCGTATAAGAACACCTTTGTATGACATTTTGACTCTAGGAGTCGCGGGAGACTATAGGACTCGAGCTCCCCCTCGAGGTCTGCCATCCGGGACCAGCGGTTTAACATCCGTATCGTATTCTAGATAAAGCGAAGGTCTAACTGTTCGCAGATTTTGAAATTAATTAAGACTTACCTGTGAGTTGAATGTTAGTTCTGCCAAATCGTTGATAGTACAGAAGGATAAAGTACATGATGTGCACGCACGGCCGCCGTGGACCAGTATTCAAAGCCATTTTGTGATTACCCACGAAGATCCCATACGGACAGTCTAGTAAGGAGGGTAAATTCTGAGCCTGGGCATGTCAACAACAACAACAACTTTATTATGAAACTTAACTAGTACATTTTTCATACAAATTTACGTTTCTTTTTTACATCAACTTTTTTACATTAACTTTGATATGTACCGAACAATATTTGTTTCTGTATAAACCAGGAGATTGGTAAACTTTTCAGTTTTCGAGCAGTCCCAACCCTTCTGTACTTCCAATGGTTTGGCAATTATCATCAAACTTAAACTTATAGCTAAATTTTGTTTAATTTTAAACTAAAGTCGAGTGAAAGTCCGGCATTGGGAATCGAACCCGGTCCTCCCGCACGACAGACTGGCGCCTTACCAACTGTGTTAACCAGACGGCATGTATATATATATACACGAACAGGTATGCGAAACTATGCATCTCCCTAAAACATTGAGTTAGACATCTACCTAAGTGGTGGAACAAGACAAAGACCTAAACGTAGGCATAGAAATATACGGGAGAAAGAAATATAGAGTGGATAGAAAAGTGATCTAACCGCCTTGGCTTACAACAGTGATGGATTATTTATTCCGAGTTTCTCAATTTCTATACTATAGTGCCTCAAAACCTTTGACAATCAAAAACAAAAAAACCCAGCATTTTTATACCTAGTAAACGATAAAGTACGATTTCCAATACTTTGCACGAAGGTTTTACTACTATACCTCTATGGGAAACAGTATGAGTTTTTTTTAAAATAAACACTAAGAAGACGTCCGTATGTTTTAAATTTGCATTTTCTATATGTTTTTTATGTTATACGTGACCCATTGCTGTCTACTTAAGCTAGCACAGATCAGTTTTGCGATTAGAACAATTTGCCTTAATGGTTTAAGTTCTGAGACAAAAAGTTCCCATTAACAAAAAAGAGAATTAAAACCCAAGAATAATTTTAATTAACAATTGTTTCAAGAGTACATGTTGGATATGAGATGGTAAAATAGCCCAAGAGGCGCGAAGCGCAGAGTTGACTACAAAACATCCCATATCCTACAGGTACAAGCGCGAATGAAATAATTAATTTGTTAAATTTTTTGAGTTTTCCAAACCTATTGATACTTGAAACGACAGCTAAAATTTTTTAAGAACCATATTTCATCTTCGCAACATTAAACAGTGAGTTTCCATGTATAGTCAATTGTTATATAAGCTGATAAAATAACCGAAATTGAATGAACCTATCATGATCAGAACGCTAGAAATGTAATATTCGTGGTTGAAAAACTGATAACATTACATATTCGTAAGAAATTGTTCCTAGCTGTTAAACAAGCTTAATTGCAAACACACCTCAATGGTTTGGAAAGCTTTAATTAACGATTTTCCTAACTCAAACATGAGTCTTTGTTTTACGTAGAGACTAAAGACAAAAACGCAAAGGAAGTTATTTATTATAACTTAGCATTGTTTGCTTTATTTCGTTAAAGTAATATCTCTGATAAGTTGGTGTTTTGTTTTCAGCTGTCGAGTGGTTGGTAAAGATTGGGGCTAAACAGCTTAAAGGACCTGCGGTGTGTTTTTGAGTCGGGATAAACTGTTTTTGCTAGACAACACAAGTGGTTATCCATCAAAGATGTATTGAAACTGTAGTTTATGTACAGCTGTATCTACTTTACGTTGAAGCTCTTCACTGGCCTTAGGCAAACACCGGTGCACTGAAAAAATATTATTCAAATTTTACTTGCCTACACGAGTTTTAGTAAGAATCAGTTCTTCAATTATCTGGTTTGTTTGAACTGGAGCAACAAACGCCAGACCTGTGCGAAAGAACAAATTGAATTACCGAAGGAGTCTTCGATCAAAAAGGAAATGCTACATCTGTCTTTTAACTGGCAAGAACTGAGATAAAGAAACCGTATTTTGATCAAAGCTTTTCCCAGGAAGTTCTACGGTCGTTATGAGCAGCACAATTAATGACTCCGTAGCTAACGTCACAAGCGTTTTATCTGACAATGCGAAACATACGCTATTTACGCTGATAGTCTTATCAGTTGGGAATATTGTTGGAGTTATCATTGGAACAATCGGTAATTGTCTTGTAGTCCTTGTGATAATCTTCAACAGAGAGATGCGCTCTCCTACAAATCTTTTCATAGCTAGTTTAAGTGTTGCTGATTTTCTAGTGACAAGCGTTTGCATGCCAATCTTCTTCGCTTACAATGTAATATTTTGGCCTGTGTGGCCATTTGGAAATACTGTTTGTAGGTTCGCCTCGTACTTAGTCCACGTATCGGTGATGGCGTCAGCGTTCAGTCTTCTGTGTATTTCGTACGATCGATTCTTATTTGTCTACTACCCTATGAAGCGAATTATGAACATGGGCCGTGCCAAGCTAATCGTCTGTTTAATTTGGTTGGTGTCTCCCCTTTTGCTAATGCCATCTGCATTTTATCACGATGTTGTTGAAACAGTTCATAACGGGCAGGTTTTCATTATGTGTCAAGAGAATTGGGAAACGGCCAAGCAGCTTCACAGCTACCAGTTGTATCGTGTCATCTTTTACTTTCTTTTCGTTGCGCAAATAACGATTGTTTACATTCTCATCGGGCGCCGCCTACTCAAACGCAGGCTACCTGGATTTCAAACACTAGTCACCAAGAATAAATTTCTCTTGCAAAAGCGTAAAGTTATAAAAATGCTATTTTTGGTAGTGCTCTGCTTTAGTCTGAGTTGGCTTCCTTACATCACTAACAAACTGTTCAACATATTCCCACCTTCGAAGGACTTCAAAGTTCCAAGTGTTTTTGTGTTTTTTGGAAACTTTATGGCACTCTTAAACAGCTGTATAAACCCGATTCTTTACGCCATGCTGAACCATAACTTCTCAAAAGCTTTTAAAAACGCTCTGCGTTGCCGCTGGAACTACGGGGTGGAAGAGCGGCGGCGACGCGCCAGCGAACCACAAGTGTTCCAGGATCGTCCAACAACTCCTTGTCAAGATCATCGCGAACGGCGTTTGAGCAGCCTTACAAGTCTACAAAACTATAACATTGACTTCCTAAATATAAGCTTGAGCTGTTCTCTTGAGTCCGTCCGTGGTGTGTATTTTCGTAAACTCGACGCAAATAACATCAATGGCTGCAGCGCGTTCAAATGCGCCGCAAGTCCAGACAACCTGGAAAAAATCAGACGCGTTAGTTTCAGCGATGCACCAAACTTGGCGTTGACATCGATCAAAAGCGAAACAGTTCAAAAGGTTCCATCTCTAGACAATATTGTGGAAAAACCTGTTGATGAGGAAAACAAGAATTCGTCTGCCAAGAAAAGCTGTTTTCACGCTGCTAATTTTTGTCAGGAATTTCAAGATGATGACGATGTGTTTCAGACATCGGAAAGAAATGAAGATAGTTCACTTGCTTGAGCTTGCCTCGAATTATCTAAAACTCGTGCGTAATCAAACTAAAGCGAGTTTGACAAACCCGCGTTAATATTTTTACACAGAAATTTTCTAAGCGGGATATTTCGACAAGTTTAATTTTCTCGTGCGGTAATTTGAGAAACACTTTCAAAAGCTTTTGAGTAGATTTGTTGTATGACTTCATCCGTTAATTTTCTTTGTTTATCAAAAACGTTAATGGGATCAGAAATAAAGCGTGTACTTGTAAAAAATGATAAAGGCTAAAAAACAAGTTTTTAAACCCTCAAACGTTTTCGACTAAAAAGTCATCTTCAGGATTTTTAGTCGAAAACGTTTGAGAGTTTAAAAACATATATCTTAGGCTTTATCATTTTATTAAACCTTTTTAAGCAATTTTAATAACAAAGCGTGTACTGTTTTCCCAAATAAAGATTTGGTTTTCTTAAAGAAAAAACTGTTTTGTTTACTCGCGCTAACTTTCTTGAGAATTAATATCTTCAATTTCGTTTTAATTTTCAAGATTCGACCTCTTCAAACCGCGTTAATTACCGCGACGATCATATTCTTAGGCCTTAAATAAGCAAAATCCGGCGAAATTTTAGATTTCATTATGGTTATTGATTCGATCGAAGAAAAAAAAGCAGAAAAATAATTATGTCGCAGTTAGTGTTTTAACAGAAATTACA
>JANVCF010092437.1:0-12401 GCA_025388745.1 Hydrozoanthus gracilis
ATCCCCAATCGCAACAAGTTTCCGCCGGACCTTAATATGCGGCTTTAGACAATAAGTTTAAAGACAGGTAAGCTGATGGAGGGTAAAAATTAAATGTTCTAACTGTTGTTGTTATTCTTAAACAAAAACACAAGACAAATACAATAACAACACAAATATGAAAGAAAAAAACAAAAATAATGACCGATAACAAACATACTAAAAGAAAGAATTCAGAAAATTTACTGCTTCATACGATCTGAGTGCAGAGCTTTGATTGCGTTTTTGTGTTTCAGTATGTGAGCAAAATCAGAAACCCTCTGGGTCTTAAGAAACTCTTTATCTCCGCCGCAATTGGCAGGAAAATCAAAAAGTTCATTTCTCATAATCGTTGGAGAAAATGCGGTGGCGGCGGCGGGCGAGAAACCTGTGTTGGTTAGGAGTTTAATTGACATAAAAACTTTTACAGCCTATCAAGATAATGTACTTTTGAAGTCCTTCAGGCTGCATCTTGTTTGAGCGGTAAATGAAACAGTTTTTACCAATTAAGAAGCTATTACGGCAAAGGCCAAAAGTGACCTTCCGACACGAGAACTTGGTTGTGTTAAGGAAAGAAAATGTTATCGAAGACTATGAACCATGTATATAACCGGGTCCCGCTTCATATCTGGTTTCTGTGCTACTGTACCCGGTACTTATTTCTTTAAAATCTCAATGTGTTTCTTCATTGATTTTTTACGTTTCTAAAACGAGGTTTTGATTCTGAAGAGGAATCCCTACATTTGAAACTTATATAACGTCGCCGAAATAAACTCTTGTCACTTTTAGCAACTTGCTTTTAAAATGTATTACTAGTTTTGATACGGTGACTATGTTATTCAGACAAATACACGTAGAATTCAAATTATCTAGGCACGTGTAAACTATCAAAAGACAAGAAATACATTTAGAAAACTTAGAACAACAAAAGGGTATTCCGGTCTTTGATCCGAAGTTTGTTTTTCATATTGGGTCATCTATTATGGGCTACAAATAAAGCCTTGCAATTGGCTGGCTAGTTGCTCGCGCCAATCGTTTTGAATTTCTTTTTGTGCGTAAACGTGGCACGTTTTGAGAAGAGACTTTCATTCATAAAATCAACAACTTATAATTCACAGCTATCTTCGGCACTGTTTGACTTCTTCGCCCGCAAAATGTGGCTTAATCTCCAAAACGAAACGAAAAGATTTTTTCTTCGGACATTTTTTTTCTTGATTTATCTAACACTTGGTATGGTCACTTTTCGTTTTTTAGAATCTGAAAATGAAACCATAGAACGACGAAAAACCTGTCTAGAGATCGAATTGATAAAGAAGAAATTCAATATTTCGCAGGAAGAGATGGACAGTTTTGTGAAGCATCTTCAAAAAGCGGCAGATCTTGGATACAGTGAAGGCTGGGTCGAGCGCTGGAGTTATACCGGCTCTCTGTTCTTCTCAGGAACACTAATAACAACAATTGGTGAGTTTTCCTTTGCCAAGATAAGTGTTGTCTTAAACCTTAAGATCGAGTGGTTGATATTTTCATTTGTTGTGACATCTACTTAATGTATAGCAGTTTCATAGCTGAGCTATCACGGTATTTATGTGCTGCCAGCCACCGGTTGATTATTCAAAGGCGTTTACAGATTGTTTTTGAAGAGTTTTGACCTTAACTATAGAGAAATAGAGTTCAGAAAAAGATTTAAAAGACTAACAATGCCAAAGGTCTTTTGTTTGCCGCCTTAATAATTTTTTCTTTGTTACGTGACATTTGAATAAATCTTGTCTGTCAAAAATGGAAATTGATGGTCTTAATTGAAATTATAATACGTTTCTTATAAAGATCAAAATAAAGTTTGATCGATCTGACATTTCCACTAACATGGCAATAAAACCATTGATAACATTTCCGGTCTCTTCTGTTTTTACATATAAATGCATTACTTTTCCCCTTTAACTCTTCAATGCGACAAACACAGAGTTTGCGCTCTCATGTTCAAAACCACTTTGTTTTTTTCCGGCGGAGACTCGACTCTTAAAACAGACTTTACACTTCTCCTGCTCCTAAATCTTTGAGTTAAAGATTTTTCATTCTGAACATATTACGTTGATCTTTTAGAAGTTTCCTTAAATATTTATTTGTAAAAAATCTTGAGGAAAGGAGAAGCATTGATCAATAAATGTAGTAATTTTGGTCTCATAAAAAACTTGAGTTTCTTTTTTAAGATTTCTCAATAACTTAAAAGTTAGTTAAGCCTTAAGGGTGCTGATAACTGTAGCTTGGTACTTCGCCACACGCGGCAGCTTTTTTTTTCTTTCTGCGATAGTCAGTTTTCAATTTCTAAATTATTGTATTAAACATAAGAAATTAGTCATTTAGTTCTGCGAAAACACGAGCTGATCAAACAAAACGAATTACTGAAGAGTGAAAAGGTAAGATTTCTCTTTCACAGAAGCCCTTCGCGCTCTTAAGAACTTTTTTGTTGCTTGAGCATATAAAAGAACACTAAGCTAGTGGGATGATGATTTCAACTTCCATCTCAATACACAACAAGCTGGTAAAACTCCTGATCCGATCCAAAATCCGTTTTGTTAAGGCAAACGTTGGGACGATTGACGACTCTCGGTCCTGTATAGATCGAACAAAAGCTTAGAGGAACTCTACTCGTAGCTAGGTACTGTCAGGAGGCTAAAAGTATTTCCAAAGCAGAAAAGATCACAGCGACCAGAAGACAAGCGTATTCTATCGTTATTTTCTATTCAATGCTCCGAATTTTAAATCACTGCTTAAAAAACTACCGAATGACCATTCATTTTATTGTCTCTACAAGTAAATTTTGAAAATGTTCATTGCTTCAAAAAATTCTGATGTTTTTATAACTTTGATTTTTTAAAGCTTTGTATGATAAGGGTTAAGGTGCAAGAGTTAAAAGTACTAGATTTTACTATCTCTAGGCAATATCACCTTATTTTCCCGAGACTTAAAATGAATGATCTTGTCATGCAATAAATTCATCAAATGTTGAAGATAATTATTTCTTAGTCCTTTGTTTTTACGATAAAACTGTTGTGTTTCATCCAGGTTATGTTAGTTAACAAAACTAAATTTAAAAAATTAACAAGTCTCGTGTTTTTTTCCCACAGGGTATGGACACTTAGTACCAACAACTATCAGCGGTCGTGTTTTCTGTATAATTTACGCCTTATTTGGAATTCCCATTAGCTGGATGATGCTATCGTCATTGAGTAAAATGATCGTTGAAAGAATCAGCTCTTCCCTACAGAATCTAAGCGATCGGCGCTTTCCTCCTGAATCGAAGAAGTTTAACCTCTTGTGTCTCCTAGTTGCTGTAGTCATGGCAGTCTCCGTCATGTCTGTGGTCGCTACCGTCGGCGTCTTGGTGGAAGATTGGAATTTCTTTGAAGGATTTTACTTTGCGTTTATCAGTTTAACCACAGTTGGGTTCGGAGATTATGTTCCTCAACACCCGAACTTCGATAGTCAACAAGTTGAAAAATCGTCTTTGGCGATTACTTTATTTGTTATCTTCTGTCTAATCCTGTTCTCGTTCGGTCTGACTGTAACTACGAGCGTATTGCTTTCTATCCGGAGAATCATGGAAGGGAAAAACATTGTGGGTGTTCAGTCATTGTATAGCAGTTGCAATGAAGACGATGACTAAATATTTATACGGGTTAAACAGAGGAAGAAATTAAGAAAGCTGGTAAGTGCTCTCTACTTGCTTGTCTTTGCATCTTCCAAGCAATCGTTTTATAATCGTATTCTTGAGGTAAACGACTAAAGAAAATCATCCAAATTTCTTTGAGGAAAGATGTCATAGATGCCTGGGTACAGTCTTCCACACAAAGCTATCACCATCAACAGCAGCGGTAGCAGTAAATTAGTATTAGTATCATTTCTCAATCACTGTACAGCAGCTTCCATGAGGATGATAAGTAATAAGACTCCAAACAGTTCTTCAAAGGAAGAAGCCCTTGAACCAGCCTTCCAAACAAAGCTAACCTCAATAATCGTCAACAGCAATAATGGTATCAAAATCCTTACCCACTTGATTACAGCAGCTTCTATCAGGAAGATAAGTAAAAAAATCCTACCAATTCTTCCAAAACAAGACATCCATGATCCAACCTTCCACACAAAGCCTTCCATTCAGCAGCAGTAGCAGTGATGGTACCAATATCCTAGCCAAGAACTAGTTGCTGTACGACAGCTTCCATGAGGATAAAAGTTTAAAAAATCCTACTAATTCTTCCAAAAGACAGCTTGGATCCAGCCTTCCACACAACGCTATCATCATCGTTAGCTGTAAGATAATCAACAACAAGACTAATAGAATGGTTTCTCCCAGATAAAATGGGTGCTTTATGGCATACCTATTGTGTCAAAACCTCGGCAGAGTGATTGTACGACGTAGGGTGCGGTGTATTCAATTGGCCAAACCCAGAACAACGAACTTTGATTAAGCCTGTTTGTTTATTTCATTGGCGCCTTTTTCCGGTTGCCTATACTAGTTAAACAGATGAAATCTTGGTACTTATTTATAAATTAAAGTTTCCTGAAACGCAACGGGAATAGTTTTTTTTCTTGAACGGATTTCGAAAGCATGACCCTTGGATTAAATTGTCACATCCGCTAACAGCACGACTGATTTGCTGTCGATATTTCGAATTAAGCAAAATATGCACGTCTTTTATTGTCATAAAGTCAACCAAAGTGCAAACAGTTATAAGATTTCTAAGCTAACTTGAAAGTTTTTAAACTTGTAAAAGGATAAATAGATAGATCTCTTGTAAGCTTCATTTTTCCCTCAAAATTTTTTTTGAGTCTCCCAGACGGGATTTGGACCAGGATTCAGAATATCTTTCGATGCTTTGTATTTTAATCTTTCTTTCTATTTCTTCCTCTTGTCGTTGTGATGTGTGCGCACGCGCGTTTGGGTGATGGCTGGAAAAGTTAGGCCTACTTCAAACACAGTATTACAACCTCATCGAAGTAAATTCACAAGTTAAATTCGGTGAAAATACGGTGTTTGAAGCAGTACATCGCATTAAAAATCGGTAGAGAAATTAAACTCGCTTTCATTGTTCGGATAACTACGGCAACTAGATTCGGTGTTTGAGCTCCCCGGTTCAGTTAGCACTTTTAATTTGATACGTTTGAAACGGAGTTTGAAATAAGCCTTGGGTTAAATAAAAACAACCTACAACAGTAGTACCGTCTCCGTCTTCTCTAGGTAAAAAAAAAACATGCGTACATGAACATTCTAACCGTTAAAAACATCGTCGAGAATCAGTATTTACAGAGCAATTTACAAAAAAACTACACCTCCTTCCTGACAATTTAAAATCAAATCCTTGATTAAAGTGAGTCTTTTAACACTAACAATTCACTCTGTTTCTTTTTGTGTGTGTTTGTTTGTTGTTGTTTTTTGTCAGTAAGAGATTTTTCTTTTCACAAATTTGGATTAAAACATGAATGAAGACATCGTTAACGTTAAACCTTAATAAACATGCGTACACGAACATTCATACCGTTAAAAACATTATCGAGAATCAGTATTTACAGAGCAATTTACAAAAAAACTACACCTCCTTCCTGACAATTTAAAATCAAATCCTTGATGAAAGCGAGTCTTTTAACACTAAGAATCCCACTCTGTTTCTTTTTGTGTGTTTTTGTTTGTTCTTGTTTTTTTGTCAGCAAGAGATATTTCTTTTCACAAATTTGGATTAAACGTTAAACTTTATTCTGGCTTGGTTGACTTGAAAATTTTACTTTTGAGTTGTAAGCGTTTAAATGTGGTTGATATTTTACTGACTACGGACCATAAAGCCCTGGCTATTCATGCCAGTTGAAGCCTGTACTTCTATAACACGAGTCACATGCCGTTTTGAGTCCCGCTGAAATCCAGATTTTTTTCAGGCGTTCCCAAACTATATAGTATCTTAAGCGTCCGTACGATTTGTATGTTCTTCAGGATACGAACGTGGTGTCGGGAAGGAATATCATATCTTTTTAATTATGTTTCAAAGTGTGTTATCTATGTACAACGGACGGCTGTCGAGGTTTATCACAAACTCCACCTGACGCCTTTTTCTCATATGATTATAGAGTAAACTGCACACATATTGTTTAAACATGTAACAGATGCACAAAGATTTAGCTATTTCCCTTTAAAGGTCAATGAAAAAGAGAAAATGTTCAACTGCGTAGATGCGTGCGCATTCAGCTGTGATTTTATTATTCTGCTACCAGATGTTAAAGGCCCTTAAAACACCCAATCGGGAAAGTCAAAAAAATTGAAAATATAAACCCTATCTATTGTTATCTTACTTTTGAAATATCGTTTTAATTAACACAAGAAACGAGGAAAAGTTAAACTTCAAACAGCAAGAACTTCGCCAATAGCTTCATTTGCATTACATCTATTCGGAAACAATACCTTGAACAGCGTGTGAGGAGATTTTTAACGATTTTTTATTAAGCGTCATGCTGCCACAATGAAAGGAACACAAATGTCAAATGGTTGGGCCATACTCAGTTCTTTGAAACAAGCGTTTCAGATAAGAAACACTGTCAAGACAAAAATACTGGTTTATATGTTTTAAAAGTATTTGTATTATTGAAGAGCATAAGATGAATCGCTTGAGAGTAAACTACGGATGTATAGTCAATCGTATCACTACGGTTTGGGACTGAAAACGCTCTGCGCGTGCGCGAGTTGCAAGTAGTTTCCGCTGAGCGGTAATTTCACATCCTACGCACTGTCCAGAGCAAAAAATGCGTAGAAAAAATTATACACAACCAGAGACGATGGCTCCTAAATTAGTTGTTTTAAAACCTCGCGGAGAACAAAACAACTAAGGGTGGTCGCGGTAATTAACCGCTGGTGCACTCCTCGCTTAATTGTTCTTTTCAATTGCAGTTTCTTCGGAAATGAAAGAGTATGAGGTGGCGCATGAGTTGAAGCTTTTTATCTCGTATTTTCACCTGAAATCAAGCCTTCTCCGGCTTGTATTGATTGAAGGAATACATAAATAGAAATTCATTAGCTATATGTGAGCGCCTTTAAACTTACACGGCAGAGTTGTGATTGAACCCGAACGGTGCAGTCAGGTCGGATATAGTATGTGGTTAACAGAAACCTCTAAAAATCTTGTTGTTCGAATGGGTCTATTCTTCTGTTATATATTTCTTGGAGCCGTCATTTTTCAAGCTCTTGAGGCAAAGAACGAAGTAGAAGAGAGAACGACAATGGTTGAGGCTAAGAGACAGTTACAGACTAAGTACAATATAAGTGACAGTGACCTCGAAGAGTTCCTACAGAGAATAGAGGACATTGTTGATCACGGCTTTTCGAAACATTGGGTGAAGCGCTGGAATCTACTTGGCTCGTTGTTTTTCTCAGGGACTGTTGTAACAACAATAGGTAAGGGCTTAAGACTAGCTGCCGGTGAAGCGATTGTTCATTCTCCTCCGTTTTTCATCTCAAGCTTTTCCTTCCAGATTGGTGTTCATTACAGCTCATGAGAGAAAAAGCAACTTATTTGATTTGGTTTCTTTATATCAGTACTCCATTTTCTTTTAAAAAATAATTTTTTACGGTCAAACAAATTACGGTTTCAAAAAGGGTTTAGTATAGAGAGCAATGCGGCCATTTTCTAAAGCACTAAGAGAAAAAGGCAAATGAGTTCTAACCAAAATTTTAAAACGTAAGTTTGATCTAAAGCACTTTCACGGTTTCAATTGACAACTCGGTTCATTTGTATTGAGTCACGCTGGTTGCTACTGTCAAAACGGTTATGAACTAGACAAAACGCGGCAGTCAGCTATCTAGCGAATCTCTTTCTAGCAACGCGTTCAAAAAGATTTTGCCAACAGCATAAGTACTGAAATTGTGACTCACAACAGCTCATGATGTGAAACCAAGCTTTGCCGGTGAAGTTAGATCTGCAAAACTCCAAAAGCACATTCGACAAATGCAGTGAAACGAAGCAACCTGTGATATGAAATTTTCAATTATGTATTAAATTCAAGACAAAGAGAATGATTGTCCACTCACGGATACAAACAACAACAACAAAAATATATGTCCACGATGACATTGTGAAATTATCTACAGGAAAAAGATGTTATCGAGGTTCTCTCACCGCAAAAGGCTTTTGAATACTAAAAATCCAACATATTTAATATTCAAAGTTTATGTTATGCTCTGTAAGAAGCAAAACTACTCAAGTTAAATACTAGTCACTATTTAGCTTGTTTTTCTTCTTATCTTTTGGGGAAGAACGAAAGACGAGCCCATTTTTCATGTAACTCCTACGCATTAATTCGCAGATGGATCTTAGGCGCAAATTTCAGTCTGCTACACATTTCACACAATTATGAAAACACACAGAAAACAATAGAAAATATTCCTAAGAGAAAACGCCTCCGTGTTATGGCTTTAATAAGTTGAGTCCATAACCACAAAGCTATTGGTTTTCTTTGAGAGGAGCTAGAGAGGCGATTTTTCTCGGTGTATTTTGAAAACAGTATATTTAAGAGTATCTCGACATGAAGATTTCAAATTATCAACAGAGAAGGTCATAGAGTCACAGCAAACTCAACCGTAATTGTGTCGCTCGTCAAAGGAACGAATTAAAAGTAGTATAATTCATCTGAAACAAAGAAGGCAACTAGATGATTCTCGTAGTACGATAATTAAGAACACTATTAGATTTTGAAATGAGACATAAAATACTTCGTCCCCTAGCAAACATGAAGATTGACCGTTTTCAACCACAGTCTATAAATTGTCAATGAATTAATGAGGTATTGAATAAATTTGGTGTTGTAAAGAATTCAGTGCAACCACATACAAACATTTTGGAATTAAGAGCGTAATGCGTTAGAATGCGAAGCAATTTAATGCTCTTTGTTTGCAAAGCCGACGCAGCTGGATGGGACGTTGATTGATTTTAATACGGCTTGAATGTGAATTAAATTGGGAATTTATGATAGGGCTGAAATACGGCAAAACTAATTTGCTGCAAGGCTTAGTTAGTCGATGAGAGATTTTTCGGTGCATTTCAACCTGGCCGATATTTTAAAAATAATTTCTAAACGATCATATTTAGATTACCGAATAGAATTTTGCGGTAGAGAATTCAATCCTTTTTTGGTAACAAACTCTGTACGCTTTTCATTCGATGTTTTCGATGTTTTGTTTTGATCACGCCAAAACTTGTTGATTGTTTTTGAATATCTTAAATTTTGCCAATAGTAAAATAATTGAGGTCTAAAAAACCAGATGGCTGGCTGGTTCTGATTTATGACTCGAAACATTTTAAGATACATCGTGTGTCTGTAGCGACAAAAACGGCCTGATCGTGGCATAAATTAATCACAAATATTCAATACGAAACATGAACTGACAATCAAAACTGCGTAAATGAAAAAATAACAAAACATCAGAATGGCAAGCTCCATTGGAACACGTGACGAAAATGGAGTTGATGTAGAGTTTAGGTTTGTCGATATTATAAAGTATCTCTTTTTTGCCTCAGTTGTAAACCAAATAAGTTTTGGGGCCATTAGAGTTGAAAACCTCCCACTCCAAGTGTTCAGCCTGCAAGCACTTATTTTCCACCCGTCAAAACATTGAAGTAGCCAGCGCGCATGCGTGCGGGGGCTGGAAGGAGACGTTAGGATAAAAGCGTTGAAAAAGTGTTAGGTGAGTTAAGGAGGGAAAGCGGTTTAAAAAGTCTCCTCGTATTTAATTATCTTCTTCCCTTCATATCCCCGAATCAATTTGTCGCCCCACGCCCCCGCAATCCCCCCTCCCCTCTCCCGCAAAAAAGAAGTCTAAAAACTGAAACAGAAACGGCGAGAAAAGGTTTTATTTTCGAAATTACTTTTATTAAAGGGTTCTACTTTTCATCTAGAGCTTAAAAAAATAAGTAATATTTAAATAGGTCTCTAACTACTTTTTACACCCTTATTGATTAAAAAATACTTTGAAATTTTACCAAACACAAGAGGACCAAAAGGGCGCAGCAAAAGAGCTGCTCGCTACGCATGCAATGAAGATTAATTGTAGTTGTCTTCCCCTCCCCAGGTTACGGTCACGTGGCTCCTTGCACTATTGGTGGGCGACTTTTTTGCATCGTTTACGCATTGATTGGAATACCGCTCACTTGGCTGATGCTGTCCACTTTGGCAAAAGAAATTATGGACCTAATCTCTGTGTTCATTCGATTTTGCCACCAAAAATTTCTACACACCAAACCCGATTACCTTGCAGTTAAATGTGCAATCGTAACAGCTTTGATAAGTTTTTCAATGATTATGGTCATCGCCGTATTTGGAATGTACCTTGAGGGTTGGTCCTATCTAGATGGTGTATATTTCGGCTTTATCACCTTGACAACCATTGGATTCGGTGACTTTGTGCCTCTCCACCCATCCCCTCAACGTGATGCAGACGGTTACCCTGCACACGTGATGGTGTTTACAATTATGTCAATTGTTTACTTTACTGTTGGGTTGGCGTGCGTCTCCAGTATGCTCTGGGCAATCCGCAACGTAATGGAGGAGAGATCCTTACAAGGGTTCCACGCCATCATGGAAAACAGCGACGACGAGGAAGAGAAAGGAAAAACTAACGAAAGCTTCGAAAAAAAATAATTTGGGTGGTACATACGAATCCAGTAAAGTGGTAGATACTCCACAGTCCACATCTATAGCGGGGCACCTCCAACTAACCCAAGATGGGAAGCTACCTCATTTAACCCCAAATCCAACCTGCGCTACATCAAGGTTTACCGGTACTCAATGGCATCCACAGTTTCTGGACTTGTGGTAGTTATAGGCTTAAACTTACAAGATGTTTTTTAAGCCCTTAGACACTTCTCTCTCTTACTCATGGCCTCTTTCGCCCTTAATTATATCCATCATTTACCGTGTAAACTTATCGACCTGTTCGAGGCTGCACCAAGTTTATCTGTAAGACATAATGAGATTATATTTTTGTGTTTGTAACTATATAGCAACTGTTGTATTGATTTATCCGTTTTCACGTTTGGAATAAACGTCTATAAGACGAATAAACGAGTAAGTTGTCATTCGAGAACACTACATTGACGTTTCAAAAGGCTGCTTTTTAAGTTTTAAAGGAGGCCTTAAATGAACGAGACCGTTACGAGCCGACATGGAAGCAAAGAAAAGCAAGCAACATAGAAGCAAAAAAAGCAGACATACCAGCAGTATTGTGTTTTCGCTGACTTAACAAAAGTAAAAAGCCGGAGTCTTCTATCAGGCCAAAGTCAATTTCGTCAAAAAAGTTTGGCCATAGTTTATAAGGGGCTCCTGTTTAAGCCCTTTTTTTAAAAAAACTAATCTACGGTTTTTTAGAATAATTTTTCAAAAAATCTTCACTTCACCAAAGCAAAAATACTAAGGTTTCCAATAAAATTAAGTAACAAACTGGAATGGGTTGTAAATAGAAAAGGATCCGGATAAAAGTGGTTTCACTGAAAAGGGATCCTACTGGAAGGGGTAATTGATGAAGTTTCTTTAAGCTCTACTTGATGGAATACAATTCCTAGATTCTCATTGGTAGGGTATCCCTTTAAATGGGTTTTGCTTTTAAAAGGATTGCTACTGAAAGGGAGTACCGCTAAAAGGGGGTTCCCAATAAATGATCCCAAGTTGAAGTGGAGTTTGCATTAGTTGTGGTGCTAATTAAACGGAAATGCGTCTAAATGGTTTTACACTGGGAAGGCTTCCTGCTGGAGAGAGTTCCCGCTGGGAGGGTACTTACCCAAAGGGGTTCCTACTGGATAAGGGTCCTACTGGAAAAAGTTCTTTCTGGAAGAGGTTAAGGAGTTCCCACTGGAAGAGGTTCATACTGAATACGGGTACTGTTGGTTAAGGGTCCTACTGAATAAATAAATAAATAAACAATCAAATAATAAAATCAATCAATCAATCAACCAATAAATAAATAAATAAATAAAATGTTTCTGGTTCCTACTGGAAAAGGTTCATATGGGAAGGGGTTCCTACTGGATTAAAGGACCTACTGAAAACGGTTCATTCTGGTAGCCGGGTTCATACTGAAAGGGATTCCTACTGAAAGGGATTCCTACTGAAAGGGTTTCCTACTGAAAAAGCTTTCTGTTGAAAGGGCTTTCTATTGAAAGAATTTCCTACTAAAACTGGTTCCTAATGAAAGAGGCTGTTACAGTACTGGAAGAGGTTCCTATTGAATGCGGTTCCTACTGAAATAGTTTCCTACTGAAAAAGGTTCATACTGAATGTGGTTCCTACTGGAAGAGGTTCTTACTGAATGAGGTTCCATCTGGAAGAGGTTCTTACTGAACGAGGTTCCATCTGGA